>CM065744.1:48384387-48401887 GCA_033310375.1 Conus canariensis
ATACTCCTTGATTTTCCCAAACGTGACCAAATCCATAGCGGTACAATGTGAAGCAAACATTAGAAACCCAGTTATTCTTGTCTTTACAATGAAGATTATTTAACATTTTATAAGCCCTGTAAGGGAGTCGACCTTCAGGCATTGTTATTAATTTAAGCCAAAATTTTATACATTTGGTTTTAGTACATATGTAAAGAGGATACCTCCCAGTTTCAGCATAAATCAGGGCATTAGGCGTCCTGATACTGACGTTCAGGAATCTTTTAAGCGCAAACATATGCACCCTTTCAATAATGGTATGATCCGCCGTAAGACCCCATACTTCAGAAGCGTAAGTGAGCATTGGTTGGATCTGACAGTCAAATAACTTAAAAAATAATGAAGGAGACTGGTCACCAACTGTCCACAGCAATTTTAAAATGCAAAGAACACCCTTCTTAGCTTTAAGAGCCATGTCTTCCAAAGCGTATGAAAATGTCAGGCCAGTAGAAAAAATAACACCAAGGTATTTATAGCTGTTGACAATCTCAATCTTTCTATCGCCGTAAAACCATTTTTCTTTTGATGAAATGTATCCACCATTTCTAAAAATAACTATTTTAGATTTGTCAAAGTTCACTTGAAGACCAAGTCTGCTAGCTGTATTTTTTAAAATATTCAGTTGTTGCTGAAGGCCAGTCACAGAATAAGACAAAAGAATTACATCGTCAGCGAAAAGAAGTATAAAGATTTCCAAAATGTCATCTGGTGACAACTTGATGCCATGTTTTCCTAAAGTGTGGACATCATTAGCCAATTCATTGATCAGAAAAGAGAACAGAATGGGACTACATATTTCACCTTGCTTTACTCCAAGAGGACATAAAAACGCGTCTGTCAAATCACTACCTACTCTTACTCTAGCTTTCACAACACTGTACATGCTCTTGATTGCTCTGTACATTCTACCATTAATTCCGTGTTTCTTAAGGACTGTCCACAAGTAATTTCTATCTGCTAAATCGAAGGCCTTTTTAAAGTCAATAAATGCGACATAAAGTTTACAATGGCTAAGAAGTTGCTTCTGTACTAAAGCTAAAAGAGTGAAAACATGGTCTATTGTACTGTAATTGCGACGAAATCCAGCCTGCGCTTCATGTATAATATCGTTGTCCTCTGCCCATGCAGTGAGACGTTTATTCAAAATGTAGCTGTAAATCTTACTACATACGTTTAACAAGGAAATGCCTCTGTAGTTGTCGGGGCAATCAATATCCCCTTTTTTATGCAAAGGATGGATTACAGATTCTGTCCATTCATCTGGAAAAACTCCTGATTCAAAAAGTTTGTTTAGGTATTTAACAAGGAATGGTGCTACGTACGGACTAGAATATTTATAAAATTCGTTTATCAAACCATCTGGTCCAGGAGCTTTGTTATTTTTCAAAGCTCTAAGGGCGACAAGTATTTCGTCTTCTGTAATATCACAATCTAGATTTTCAATCACTACAGAACCATCATCATTTGTATCCACGTCCACGTGGTTTTCCTCCAAATTGTGATTATGGACACTGGAAGAAAACAAATCCTTAAAGTGGTTATACCACGAATCTGGAGTAATGCTACTTTGTGTGAATTCTTTCTTCGTTAAAGATCTGACCGTTTTCCAAAAAATGCTTGGTTCTTTAGAACTTGAGTGAAGTGCGTTAAGAACTTTTTCTTTGTGTTTTTCTTTTTTTTCTGCAAGAACATGCTTATATTCTTTCCTTTTATTTATATATTGTATTCTCTCTTCCTCAGCCTTTTCTGGCGACTTTTGAGATGTTTTGAACTTGCGTAGAGTTTGTCTCAGAAAACGACGTTTGATCCAGCATTCACTATCAAACCATGCATTATTATTTTTGTCGCCCAACGTGATCTGTTTTTGCATAACTGAGCCTGCTTTATGCATAGCTTCATTAAATTTTATCAAGGCATCATTGATATTGATGTCAATCAAGCCGAATGCGCTTGCCATCAGTGACAATACTTCTTCTGAATAAAACTTTGATTTAAACTCGGAACTTTTCTCAGCATTCCAAATGTATTTTACTATTGTTTGTCTGTTAGAACTCGGAGCAGTTTCATTTGGTGGATATAATTTAAGTTTCAACTCAATAGGCATATGTTTGGATTCCACTCTAGGAGAAACATAAATGCTGAGTCCAAGGTCCAGGATACATCTAGACAGAATAAAATAGTCAATGATGCTTGCTCCATTGTGAGCTATGTAAGTAAAGTCCCCTTCTTCATCACCAGATAACAAACCATTCAATATTACTAAATTAAACTGGTCACAAACATCCAGTAAATATGTTCCGAACTGGTTAACAATGGAATCTTTAGATGACCGTATATGGACAGAATCGTCAAAAGAAATGTCAGGATCGATGTCGAAAAACAGAACATCTCGCCCATTTTTTTCACCAGTTCTTGCGTTAAAGTCACCACATATCAAAACAGGAAGATCACCAGTAATTTCAAAGGTATCTAACAGACATTGTTCAAGCAAAGACACGCCATTGTAAATATCAGTTTCATTATAATACGTACTCTGGGATGGAGGCAAATACATACCAAGCAAAATACAGTCTGTCTTTAAACCTGTATGTGTCTTACACAGCTTAAGTACGATACAGTTGTCAAACTCCACAGAATCAAAGATATCATATTTTTCAACCGTTTTCTTACAAGCATTGCAACACCACCAGATAGTCTTGCTGTAACAGAGCTTGTCAGTCTGACTGGAGGTGAAAGAAAAACGTTATAATCTGGGAAAAGAAAATCTGGAAATTTTGCAGAGAAAATTTCAGAAAGGAAGACAAAATCAAACGTACGCAGGTATGACCTGATGCTTGGGTCATACAGACAAGTCAGTCCTTCTATATTGTATGTGACGAAAGACAGATAATTTTGGACATTACTTTTATGAACATGGGCATGGCCGAGTCCCTAGCTGTTGACATCGCAATTAACATCTTTATTTCTTGGAGTGCTTCTAAATGATTCAGTGAGTTGTGTTTGTCTGCATTTAACCTTGCTGCGTGTTTGAGGGCCAACAACTGGCGTTTGTTTGAGTTCATTCTCAATGGCAAGAAAGGACTCTGACTGTGTGATTCTCTCAGTGTTAACTGATGGATTATCCTGACTGTCATTGTTATTGTGCACACTGCTCTGTGGGAGCCAGAATTCATTGTTTTGTCACATGGTTCTCCTTCCAAAGTGAATCTCTGTTTAACAAATGTCTGACTTTCGGCATCGAACAGGCTGATGTCAGCGGGATGGTCAGGACCGGAGGAAGCATGTGCAGACTGGGACAAGACAGGTGACAGTTCATGATTCAGAAAGCCGGAAACATCTTGACTAGTGCTGTCCTGATGAAGCTGGGGGACTGCATCGTTCACCACAGATGGACCGGTTGATTCACGAGCGGGGTGGCCAGTAGGAATCTTGACGTCAGTCAGGAAGCCGGAACCTCAATTCTCTCACTGGGAGGGGACAGAATTTCACAGGATCTGTCCAGTCTGTTGCTTTCTGGATCAGCTTCCCTCCCAACAACACCATCATCACAGACTGTCCCCGGAGTTCCTGCAGACTGCATCAGCTGTTCATGACTAGGCGGTGGTTGTTGCTTTGAAAGTGACGGATATTCTGCCATGTCGGAGATGGGGGGTGGAGAAGACGAAGGTCTGGAACACCGTTCGTTGGATGTCCGTTCAGCATAGCGTCTTTCTCTGGGCATTTCCCTGGGAGGGACGCCGGCTTGGTGTTGTGGGCCGATCTCTGATGGCCTGGTCCACCAGGACGACGACTTCTGAACTGCAGACGTCCATTGTGGAAGTATGCATGTCTCCCATTCTGCATATGTTGCTGTATTGCTCTGTGTTGTCGGGTGGTCAGGTCAGAGGCAATACGGACACCAAGTTCATCTGCCATCTGTTTTCTTTTTTCTTTGTCTTCCAGAAGCATGAGTTTGTTGGGGAAAGTGTGGAGACGTACCAGCAGAACACGTGGACGGTTTTGATTGTGTTGCCTCTGGCCAAGTCGGTAGGCACACTCTATGTCAGCAACAGTCCATGTTTTGTTTGTATAAAACCTATTCAAAAGCTTGACGGCTTTTTCGCGGCATGTCTTTTTGTCTTCATGAGAGCTCTCGTAGACATTGAAGAAACGGACGTTGTTGCTTTTGGAGTGGGCCTCAAGTTTTTCCACTTCTTCACTCAGACTGTTTGATGTGTCAGAACAGTGCCTTTGCTCGTTAAGAGTTGCTGGTTTTCTTGTTCCAGCTGTTTACATTTGCTGTATATCCAGTCAACATCTGCCTTAAGCTGGTTGTTCTCGGTCGTTAAAGTTTTACAGCATTCCCTCAGATTGTCAATCACTTTCGTAAGAGCTAACTGTGTCTGGTTCACCTCCTGTAGTTGCCTCTTCATGTTGTCCGCCAAGAAGTCCATTGAATTGCTGAGGTGGTTCACAATGCTTTTGCATCCATCGCATGTCAGGTTGGAAAGGGAGCAGGGAACCCGCAGGAACAGGAGGGAAAGGGTGAGGAGGGGGAGCGGACGAATGGTAGGGTTGAGTCATTGGGGTAAAATATCGAGCAGAGTTTGGTGGGGGTGAACATGTACTGCCGTTGTGTGATCAGTGTACTCGTTCCCCTCAGCACTCGTAGCTGGTCCAGGATTTGATTCAATGTCGCCACATTGCAAGAGAAATCCAGTCAAGACAACTATGAAGCAAATGGCAAGAGTTCCATTAGGACCCCTCTTTGTCTCGTAGGACACGCTCACTCTAGTTTGATACGACAATGGGACTTGTTTCCTCACTGTGAACCTGAGACTGATGGCTAGCATCTGTAGCCAGTAGAGTTGAGAGAAGCACCTGGTTGAAGAAAGATCGGAGGGGGTGGTCCGGTAATCGTCCTGAGTGACAGACGACATGACCGATTTCTGATCACTGTCGATGAAAGAACACGACACTGTCAAAACGGTGAAAAAGAGAGAAGCAGTCCGAACAAAATTCAGTGGCCAGCACAGTTTGATATTGCTAACCCGCGCACGCACAATGGCCTCGGACCTTTTCTGCATGAAAACTTGAAAACACCAGTAAAACTGGCCACAAACACTTCTATGCACTAAATTTGACACCGGCATGATCAGTCCGTCTCCACAAATTGATTGGCACTAAATGTATCCTGATTAGCACTGATTAGAAAGGGTTAATTAACAAAATATGCCGCACGAGCTATTGACACGACTTCACAGCTTCATGATATCAGCTCACCTCCACACAGGGAGAGAGAGAGAGAGAGAGAGAGAGAGAGAGAGAGGAGTGAGGGATTGGTGAGGGGATGGGGGTGGGGGTGGCAAGGGGGTGTGGGGATGGGTCCAGACAGAGCCCTAGTATGATGGAGGGGACTTGTATTAGTCTGGACACTGATACTAAACTAAGTAGCAGGTATCCACCAACCCCAGAGGTATAAAGTTGCCCTCACCCATCCATTTAGAGAGATAGTCTGCTGCTCACCCCACTGCTTTTTTTTTCTTCTGTGTGTGTGTGTGTGTGTGTGTGTGTGTGTGTGTGTGAGAGAGAGAGAGAGAGAGAGAGAGAGAGAGAGAGAGTGTGTGTGTGTGTGTGTGTGTGTGTGTGTGTGTGTGAGAGAGAGAGAGAGAGAGAGAGAGAGAGAGAGAGAGAGAATGTGTATGTGTGAGAGAGTGCATTCACACATTTGCGTGTGCACACGCATGTGTGTGTGTGTGTGTTTGTGTGTGTGCGCGCGCGCGCGTGTGTATGCATGCACAAGTACATGATCTGTACTTACATGCCTGTATGTGTTTCTGCGCATTCGAATGCACTAAGACATGTCTGTGAGTGTGAACGTTCTTTATGTGCATGGTTATGCATAATTTGTGTCTGTCACTCCGTCATGTGTTACCAGAATTCTCTCTCACTCTCTCTCTTTCTCTCTCTCTCTCTCTCGTAATTTGTTTTCTTTCTGTCAGTTGTGTCACCAGAGCTCTTGTGTTTTTTTTTCCTCTTAGACTTCTTTTTTCTTCTTTTACTTCTTTTTCTCCTCCTCCTCCTCCTCTCTCTCTCTCTCTCTTTTACATAATTTGAGTCTGTCCTACTGTCAGTTGTCATTAGTCTTTCTTTTTCTTGTTCTTTCTTTCTCTCTCTCTCTGGGTCTCTCTGTTCTTGTTTCTGTGTAGGCCTCCCCTTTCTGAATATTTTCTCAGCTTTCTTTATTCTCTTCTGGGTCTCAGCACTGTCTTAATGATTTGTCCTCTTCTTCTCTCCCTTTTCTAAACTGACGTTGCTACTCTTTACTTCCAAAGTCCCACAAGATTGTATTCTGATTTGCTGCAAAGAGAACAGGCCATTGTTCATTTTGTTTTTCTTTGTCTTGCTATCTGTACGGTTGTATTCTGATTTGCTGCAAAGAGAACAGGCCATTGTTCATTTTGTTTTTCTTTGTCTTGCTATCTGTACGGTTGTATTCTGATTTACTGCAAAGAGAACAGGCCATTGTTCACTTTGTTTTTCTTTGTCTTGCTGTCTGTACGGTCTCTTTTATTACTCCACTGCTGTCTTGGAGTCCTCCCCCCTTCTCCCCTTAAATTCTGATGCTGTCTTTTTATTGGTGGTGATTGTTGAGATAAAGACGGTCAAACACCAAACTTGTTTGTGTCATGGAAAATGAAACAGATAACAAACCAACCAAAACCCCTCAACAGCAGCAGCTGAGAAGACACAGACAAAAACAACAGGTGAAAATGGTAAAAAACTAAAAAAAAAACCCCACAACTCTCTTCTTGTCTGTTCAACTCCGTGCGTCAGTGTAGTAACAGATTCTGGGTCTTGCTCATGTTGGTTTGTCTGTTGGTGTGTAGTTGATATGTCTGTAACTAATAACCATCTGTCTCCCGGCTTCTCTTAATATGAAGCATCCCCCCTCCCCCCTCCCCGCCCCCTCCTTCACCCCCTGCCCTCCACTTCCAACCCCCCCCCTAATTATCCCACTAATCATCGTGCATTCCTCTGTTCTTTTATGCCCTTGCTGTTTTGTCCTCCCCCCTCGTTTCCATCCACTCCCTTTCCCAGGTGCTCCAGCCAATGACAGTAAATACCTGCCATCATCCCTCATCTTCACCACTCCTCTTCTCCCCTTTCAGCCCACCTCCTCCCTCCTGCTGCTGGCTGGGATGAGTTGCATGCTGGGAAGCCTGATGGCCTGCAGCGGCAGCCTTGGAGGCATGCCGGGTATGGGGGGAACCCTTAGGGCAGCTATGCAGGGATGCGGAACAGCCTGGGACCATTTCCTTTTGGCCCCCTCCCCCCCTCACCCCCACTCTCCTCCAATACAAAGCTGGCTTTGCTTCTCTTTCTTCCACAGCAGTTCAGAGAAGGATCTGTACTGCTTCCTTGCTGGGAGGAAGAAAGACGGGAGGGGTGTGGAATGGAAATCCTTCGCCGGATCTCTCTTGTTTGCTGTGGCACACTGTTATTGCTGCTTGAGGGTGGATCTTTCTTCGTCTCATTATAGGAGAAAGGCTGGCTGGTCTGAGGGTCTTGTTTGGGGGATTGGGGGGGGGGGGGGGGGGAGTCCTGGGGATCCTCGGCCCTCCGGCTGTCTTTTAGCATAGACAGGAATGCTCCCTTTGGGCAGACACTTTGGGTGGGAGGGAGGTGGGAATGACGATGGAGGAGAAGTGGGGAAGGGGGATGGGAGTTGGGGGGGTGGGGGGGGGGGGGAAGGTGGACCATGGGAACTGCTGACTCTGTGTCTCCGATGTGTGTGAGCTTTCTATGCTAATTCTTTCCCTTGTGTTTATGCTGGTGTTAATATCCGTGAAGAAAAAGAAGAGGAGAGAGAAAAAATGTTTTGCAATTATGTGCAAAGACAGACGAGATAAGTTGGTTTGATTTTCTTTGAATTCAGAAACTTTTTAAATGTGAAGGAATAAACACAAAATATAGAGCAAATTAATTGCTACACGAAACAAAAATGAACAGAAAAATGAGGCTCAAGGGAATGAACAAGGTATTTACTTCAGCAGTTGAACAAACTTGTCCAGTTTTCTTGTCGTTCTCATTCTGTTTTCTCATCCTCAATAATCGTATTTTACTGTGAATGTAATTTGAAATGTATGGAAAATGGCCGTGCCGTTCAGCGTTTTCTTTTGATGTCATTTCACAAAATAACCGTTTCACGAGCAGCTGAGACAAGCTGTTTATTATGACATTGTATTCATCGTTGGTAGTTCGTGAATGGAGTCTGCGAGGTATTTTCTCTATAGCCACCACTTTTTGTGTGCGTCTGTGTGTGTGTGTGTATGTGTGCATGGAGAGAGAGAGAGAGAGAGAGAGAGAGAGAGAGAGAGAGAGACAGAAGAAGACAGACAGACAGACAGACAGACAGACAGAGACACAGAGAGAGTGAGACACACACATAGAGAGAGAGAGACAGACAGACAGACAGAGAGAGAGAGAGACAGACTGACAGAGGGAGATAGAAAGAGACAGACAGACAGACAGACAGACAGACAGACAGACAGACAGACACACCACACACACACACACACACACACACACACACACACACACAGAGTTGAGTAACTCTAGCGAAAGTAGAAAGATATTGCCAGAGATGTGTACTCCATCATGTTTACCTATTCTCTCCTCCTTTCAACAGAGAAGGGAGTTTGGAAGATAAAGTGGGGAAAGCCATGTGCACTGAGCTAGCAACCCTCTTCCCCCCCCCCCCCCCCCACCTCCACTTGCCCCCTCCTCAACTCCTTCCCTCTCCCCCTCCCATTGCTTCAAATGCTGCTTTTCTTGTCAATGTTTTTTTTCATAATACTGCAAGTCTGAAGCTGAAAAGAGCTTAAGAATGATAGAAAAAAGAATCGGCTTTAAACTGTAGTTCAAGATTCTAGGCCCCATGCAAAGAATAATATTATGAAAGTATTTATAGCTATTTTTTTTCAGATTAGGAACATATTTGAAATCAACAGACTCATATGTTTTTACTCGCATGCATGAATGCATGCACAGATGAACACACGCACAGTCACACACTTTCACATGTATGGTTTTACACACATACACACACATGCAGGCAAATGCGTGAACGCGCACTCAGGCACTCGCATGTACACACACGCACATGCATACACACACACACCCACTCTTCTGTGCATGCATGCGCGCACACATACACACATGCATACGCTCCTCTCACACACGCACACAAACACACTCACATCACTCACTCCCACCACCACTATCCGCCCTAGAGTGAGCCTACTTCAAACAAACTTTGTCAGAAGACAGAATGTGGCACTGGAACAAACCCATTAAACTTTGGGGTAGACCCTTGGGGCAGAACTGAATTAAATGGCAGATACAAACTCTTTCTGAGTCGTGCCAAAGAATGAAGAGTGACCATCAACTGAAATGTCATGTATACAGAATCCAAGGTCAATACAGGTCATGGGATTCATAGGAACTCATAGAATTGTAAAACGTGATTTCCCAGGATCGAAGTGTTGGTGAAGTATGGGCTAAGCCTTGGAATTAAAGTTCCCTTCAAGAAACAAAAATGCTTGGTGTGGGCGCATGTGCGGCTGTGTCCCCAAATCACATGACCAGTTAGAGTGAGCATTTGAGTGAAATCTTTGCAACACATATTTACGTAATGTTGATAACGGTCAGGAAAATGTTTTGTGTGTGAAAATAACTCATTTGTGGTCATTGAAACTTCTCAAACTGGCATGGAGAAATCAGGGGAAAGTCATGGAATGTTGAACTGGTCAACACGTGTAGATGTTGACATGCTGTGTGTGATGTGATGGTGGAATAAAATACACTGCAGACACCTTTGCCTTAATGGTCAACATGTATCTCATCAGCAAAGTGGTCTGTCATTCATCTTCCGATGACATTGTGATATGGTGAATTATGTTAATTTTTTTTTTTTTTTTTTTGGTGTCCCAATCTCTGCGCCACCTCAGAGGCAGTGCACCCACGTCGCTCATTCCGACACCCCGTCCACAGCCACAGCCCGGTCGGCCCCGCCGCAGCCCCGGCACCGGCAATCCACAGGGAGCAGTCATGTCAAGTCGTCAAGAGGCAACCCACCGGAGGAGACACTGCACTGCTGCCGAGTCACTTCGGTGGTGTTCAGTGGCGCCTGTTCTGATCTAACATACGCAGGACACCACCTACTAAGCCCCCTACTGACGACAATAATTGCTTAGTCGCGGAGCCGGCGTGAGTCAGCTCTCCCTCCGGAGGGCGCCACCACGTCCGTCCAACGACAGCCCCCATGGACTCGCCAATACCGGTGACCCCGACGGAACCAAACCAAGGCCACAGACGTGGAGAGGACATCGAAATTGAGGTCACCAGGAGAGCAGGGCATGAAGGGCCACAGAATTTGAGACATTTTTTTTATGCTGATCGATGAGAATGAGGATTATGAAGATGATGCTACGGATTTCCATTTCGGTCTGAGACTACATGACAGGGCTGTACTCTACGCTTCCTTTCATAATATATCCCGGCGTCAACCAGGCCCGAGAGACACAGGCACCTGCAGTGTTGGTCAGGAAATTTGAGCAACACTCTCAGAAACGCATCCATTAAGTGGATGAAACTCGACCGTGTGGTCCCAGTCTTCCCAAGTGAGTCCGCAGCAACTCAACTCTGGGTAGGAGCCAGTCGGGGCAGAAAAACCCACATGACTTCTGATGGGATTCGAACCCACGACCTCCCAGCCGGGAGTCCGCGATGCTGACCACTTCGCCACGGCGGCTGGTTAACTTTTTTTTTTCAGAAGACTTTTACCTTTGGTGGATTCTGCCTTCTGCTACTTATTGCTTTTTTTTTTTTTGCAAGAGCAGTGACAGCCCTGATGGAGCCCCTTGTGGTTGGGTGGGCTGTAAGGATAAGGTAACAACACTAACACCTTGATTCTAGAAGATTGGCAGCTTACAATATTTAATTGTTGAAAGAGCCATAAATGATGGGTCTTAGTGGGTGTTAAACAGTTCAGCATTCATGTACAGACTGACTTGTTATAGAAAGAGACCAGCATCATATGGCTGATAAACAATGAACAGAATGCGTTTCCTTTCTCACCAATTTGCGGTATGCAGGATATTAACGTTGAACAAATTGTTGTTATAGGCATGCATAAATCAACCTGACGAATAACAATAGTCATGAAAAAGTCCATCAGACCAATGAATTAAATCAATCTGTCTGTGGTAGCTTTCATGAATAAATCCACCAGATGGCCGTCATGAAATAAACCAGTCTGACAAAAAGATAGTAACTGCCACGAATAAATCAATCTGATAAATTGGAACCATCATGAATAAGCCAATGTGACAAACAGTATCATGAATAAATACAATGTGAACCTAAATGGAAAGAAGAGTTTTTGTCACTGTCAAGCACCAGCAGCACCAACTTTCCAATTAAAGGGTGAACATTTCTCACATGTACTCTTCTTTTAGGGGTGGGCTAGGGCTTGATAGATAAGATGGGGTAGGGTGACTCCAAATCAATAAAACTAGAAGGAAAAAAAAGCGAGTGTGTGTGTGTGTGTGTGACTGGGAGGAAATGGTGTCCTTCTGTTGCATGTTCACTCTGTAGACAGATCAATCCTACCGTGGTGGTGCTGTAGCCCCCCCCCCCCTCCCCCCCACCACTTCCCAGGGGGAATGGTGCAGATGGAATGCAGCAGTGCGGTGCCGCTCTTCACGACCCCACTTACTGGCTGGAGGAGGAGGGGCAGGGGGTGTGCACAGAGCAGACTAACACCACTGGTGTTTTGGCAGGCTGGTAGTGGTGAGCGAACACTGCCTGAGACTGAGCGAAACCAGACCGCACACAACATGTGGTGCCCACATGCCCTCCGAACATCACAGGGCACAGACAAAGAGGGCGAGTGAGTGGGCGCCAGCCTGTACTTCTTCAGTCATGTCCACCCTCATCAACCCGGCGCCCAAGAGCCCAGTAATAGGGAAAATGGCCGCCATCCATCCATCAGCCGGCCATAGTCATCACCGGAACTGGAATTGTGGGACTGGTCTGCATGTGCGGTTTGGCCCAGCTAACTCGGCTAATAACTAGCGGTATTTTGTATTTTGTATGCGGCTTGTTGGTTGCTTGGAATGATCCTCTGAGTGTGCGTGGATAGCAATACCGAAAAGAGAGTATTTGCTGCGTACACAGAGTGGGGCAAATGTTGGTGATGGTAATGGCTGAGTGGTTAGAGCTACGAGGGTGACGGGTTTGAGTCCTGGTGGGTGAAGGATGGGAGCTGAAGTTGGTCAGTCTCATCCCAGTCCCAGATCAAGGCCTACATAGTGCAGGCAGACCTGTTACCTGAACCTCTGATATTGTGAGCTGCCCAATCCATCAAGGCCTACATAGTGCAGGCAGACCACTGATGCCTGAATCTCTGGTATTGTGTGCTGCCCAATGCATCAAGGCCTACATAGTACAGGCAGTCCTGATGCCTGAATCTCTGGTATTGTGTGCTGCCCAATCCACAAGGCCTACATAGTGCAGGCAGACCACTGATGCCGGAATCTCTGGTATTGTGTGTTTCCCAATCCATCAAGGCCTACATAGTGCAGGCAGACCTGTTACCTGAATCTCTGGTATTGTGTGCTGCCCAATCCATCAAGGCCTACATAGTGCAGGCAGACCACTGATGCCTGAATCTCTGGTAGTCTGTGCTGCCCAATCCATCAAGGCCTGCATAGTGCAGGCAGACCACTGATGCCTGAATCTCTGGTAGTCTGTGCTGCCCAATCCACCAAGGCCTACATAGTGCAGGCAGACCACTGATGCCTGAATCTCTGGTAGTCTGTGCTGCCCAATCCATCAAGGCCTATATAGCGCAGGCAGACCTACTGATGCCTGAATCTCTGGTATTCTGTGCTGCCCAACCCAGGAAGACTGGACTGTGTCGATGACTTTTTTTGGTCCACTTCAACTTCAAACTTCAACTTCAATGCAGCATCAGTAAATCCCTTCAAAAATCAAATTGACAAAGCTTTTAAGGTCCATGTATTTTCCATTGATTTAAATCTTTACTGAGACAGTGATAAATGTAGTATACACTATGATTAAACCATTGGACAGTTCACCAAAAAGTGATCCAAAATCATATTAATGGACACTAATACGAGGGCAAAAGGCTTTTAGCCTTTAGCAAAATATTTCTGTGATTCTTGTACTGTTTCAAGTGTACTGGGAGTTTTCAATGAAACAAACAGATAAACATGTATACAAAGAAAAAGAAAAAGAGAAAAAAAAAGAGAAAAAGAAAAAAGTTTGTACAGAAAGCACCAATCTGTCTGTGTGTTTAGACGGGAACCACAGCCATTCAGTCTCTCCGTTTTTTTTCCATCTTTCAGTCAAGTCTTATCAGGTGGTTGGTAGATCATTTAGCCTGTTTCTTCTTCCCAACGACTTGCAGGCACACACACGCACACACGCACGCACGCACAAACACACACACATACACACAGACGCGCACACAGCATGCACGCACGCACGCACGCACGCACGCACGCACGCACGCACGCACACACACACACACACACACACGCACAGAGCAGCAGCAGCAGCATTGAAAACGGAAAGAACTGAAAGAAATAATGTCCTAGCCTGGCGATAGGGAGAGGGTCGATAGGGAGAGGGTCGAATGGCCAGTGTTTTGACTGGGGGACCCCTGTTTAGACACTGCACCCCAGTCTCTTGTTGTGCTGGTAGAGAGGCAGGGGGGTAGGTAGGTAAGACAAGCCCTCTATCAGCACACCCCTTCTATCAGTGTCTGGCACTGGGGAGCGGATTAGTGTCTGCTGATAACACCCCTGTGGTGGTGGCCTTGGTTTCCTCCCTTGCTTCAGGATGACACTGTTAATAGCTGCGTGTCAGGGGGACCATTTATCTTTCTCTGGCTACACCTCCTCCTTTTTTCTGACCCCTCTCAGGTCCTGTGTGGTCGCTTGGGTAGTATACGAAAAAAAAAAAGATCTAAATCCCCGCACCTCCTCAGCAATACTCAACGTACTGGCTTCATAGAGACTGTGCCAGAATGCTTTGTCCTACCATCCCAGGCCCTTATTCTGTGCGCTTCACCATCTTCTATGGTGGCTGGGCCACCAGCCCCCTCCCCCCACCCCGCTACCCCCATCCCTTGCACACAAACCCACCTCCCCGCCGATCTCTCCCCCCCTCCCCCCCAGCTCCCTCTTTTTTTTCCCAGTTGCGTGAAAGACTAGTAAAGTGGTTGCATGGTTGAACCCTTGACTTAACTAATTTGGTTCAGCAAACCGCTGAAATATAAATGATTTTTTGAAAGATGTACGTCTGATAGGACGGAAAGAGACGTTCCATTAGGGAGAGAGCTCAGGACCGTTGGTGCCCTGAAAGGGGCATTGGATGGATGCAGTGTGTATCAGCTGTCAGTTATTGATCACTGGGGTCTGGATTATCAGGGAGAGGGCCAGCGGAGAGAGGGAGAAAATGTCTTTTGTGGCTGCAGAGGCAGGGCTGTTGGTTCACTGGGGTCTGGATTATCAGGGAGAGGGGGGAAAAATGTCTTTTGTGGCTGCAGAGGCAGGGCTGTTGGTTCACTGGGGTCTGGATTGTCAGGGAGAGGGCCAGTGGAGAGAGGGGGAAAATGTCTTTTGTGGCTGCAGAGGCAGGGCTGTCGGTTCACTGGGGGTCGCTTTCAGCCAGCCCAGCTTTGTCCTACTTTTCTCCTGGCTTTTGTGACCTATGCCCCGCCTTTCGCTTTTCATCCTACTCTCCCCTCTCGGCTGCCTGTCTCACTCTCCCAGCACCATTGTCTTCCAAAAGTTTTCACAGTGGGAACTGCTTTGCAGCTGGAGATTTGTAGTAGTTGGAAACGGTGCGTTTCCCTCCTTTCTCTCTATGTCCTGTTTGGACCTCCAGGCTTGTCGGCAGACGAACCAAGATACGACTTTTCAACTCTTAATGTCAAGTCAGTACTCATATATGGTGCGGAGACGTAGAGAACAACAAAGACCATCTCCAAGAAAATACAGACATTCATTAACGGCTGCCTCCGACAGATACTTCAGATCCACTGGCCAGACACCATCAGGAATGTGGAACTATGGGAGCGGACACATCAACTCCCTGCGGAGAAAGAGGTGAAAAAGAGGAAATGGCGTTGGATAGGCCACACATGGAGGAAGCCCATCGACGACATCACGTGACATGCTCTGCGCTGGAACCCACAGGGACAGAGGAGAAGGGGAAGACCTAGGAACTCATGGAGGAGAGACTTGGATGCAGAGACAAAGAGAGCGGGATACACCTGGAGAGAATTGGAAAGGGCAGCCCAGGACAGCGCGCGCTGGCGGATTGTTGTTGATGGCCTTTGCTCCCGTGGGAGCTGATGGCTGGAACGAATGAACGAACCTCTATCATCCTGTTCTTCCTGGTCTTTCCACTCTGGATGTGTCCTGGTTTTTTGTTGTTTTTTTTAAATTTATTTTTTAATTCTTTTCAACCTTCTGTCATTCTGTTCTTCTTTTCACTCCACTGTCGTTGTGTCCTGTGTTGAATTCTTTTCAACCTTCTGTCATTCTTGTCCTTCCAGCACTCACCCCACATCCTCTTCTGTCTTCCTTCATTGGAGTTGGATGTAATGATGTTTTGGGGGCATTTTGTTTCGTGATAATGTCAGCTTCGATATGGCCCTATATGCATATAACAGGGCTATAAATGAAAATAGTCTAAAGGGGGTTTGCATGGAACTGCAGTTGTACATCTTACAAGCCTTAATTGTTTATTATTTAAAGGAAAAAAGTACAGTCACATTATCCAGTTTGACCTCTGTTCTATCCCCAGTCAAGCCATGGCATGGTCAGGTCCACCAACACATTCAGCTCTGTCATAAATTCTTCTGTTTGGGCTTAGAAGAGGAAGCCTGGAATACTAACATGTGGGTGGTGTCGCCGTCCAGTACCTCTAACCTGTGTTAGGCAAGGAGTTCAGTGCCAGTCCTTGGTGGTGCATGGAAGGAACCTAGCTGTCCACAGTGTCTCTGACACAGGATCAGTCAGTTGGCACTGCCAGTGGAGACCTTACCTTAGATGTGGTGAAAGTAAAACAGATGACAGTCTCATGATGTTCATTGAAACAAAGATGTTCTGTAATCATTCAGCAGGATTAGCATGGCACCGGAAACATATTGCATTTATAGAATGATGGCTGATTATGGCACCAAAAATGGCACCGGAAACAGATTGCATTCATATTCACAGGTTCTGATTCTGGTCTGATGCCTTGAACCTTACAAGCCCAAAGCATTTCTTACATCTTACAAACCCTAAGTATACTCTTTCGTCTGGAAGCCCAGAGTTATATCTTGCAGAGCCCAAGATGTTCCAAGTTACATCAAGAAGAGCCCACAAGCTCAAAGTAACCCCATAAACCCCAGAAGCCCAAAGTTACATTCTAAAGAGCCCTAGAAGTTCAAAGTTACATCCAGAAGAACCCCACAAGTTCAGAGAACCTCACAAACCCCAGAAGCCCAAAGTTACATTCTAAAGAGCCCTAAAAGTTCAAAGTTACATCCAGAAGAACTCTCACAAGTTCAGAGAACCTCACAAATCCTAGAAGCCCAAAATTACATCCTAAAGAGCCTTAGAATTTCAAAATTACTTAGTGAAGAACCCCCACAAGCTCAGAGTAACCCCATGAACCCTAGAAGCTCAAAGTTACATCTTAAAGAGCTGCAGGAAGTTCAACATTATATCCAGAACCCCAACAGGCTCAAAGTGATCCCACGAATCATGGAAGCCCAAAGTTACGTCCTAAAGAGCCCTAGAAGTGCAAAGTTATGTCCTGAACTAAGAACCCCACAATCTCAAAAGTAAGCCCATGAACCCTAGAAGCCCAAAGTTTATACGTACAATGCACTCCAGCCAAGACGCCCACAGTGGCTATCAGCTCAGTGGAAATGTAGTGGGATGCACCGATATCTCCATATCTCCGAGGATTCCAATTGTGTGGCGGTGTGTGTGTCAGCGCTGGCAGGACGGATCGTGTTGCTCCTGCTGCCCTCAGTTCTCCAGAGTACTGCTGCTGCTGTGTCTGTCTGTCTGTCTGTCTGTCTGTCTCCTTCCCTACCATCATCACCACTACCACCCTGGGGTGCGAGACGGTAGGATAGGGCGCCCTGGGAAGAACAATAACATCATGCGATCTCTTCGCTGAGGTCCAGGATAAACACGAGATCGGTGGATGTCTGTCTTGACTCTGCTGTCTGTCTGGCTCACCCCTGCCTTCACCATATATTTCATCCTCGGGTCTGTCTCACTGTCTCGGACTGGGTTTGTGATGGGAGGGGAGTATGTTGAGAGCGTTGCTTCCATGCTGTTGTAGGTGAAGAGATGGCGTGTCTGCTTCGTTGGTTTGAGAC
>CM065744.1:48411887-48414387 GCA_033310375.1 Conus canariensis
GAGAGAGAGAGAGAGAGAGAGAGGAGAGGGGGAGAGAGCAGTTCTTCAGCCAAAGGAGAAAGCATGTGTTTCCCAACATCTGACCTCCCTTTAAAAAGAGAAAAAAGTTGAGAGAGAGAGAGAAAGAGAGAGAAAGGTGGGATTGGGGGTGGGGGTGGGGGTGGCGATGGTCGTTGGGGATTTGTGTTCTAGCTGCTACAAGTTGTCCTTTCTGTCTCTTGATAAATCATGATGAATTAATCCAGCGGCATGGTGCGATTTGAATGACCAGTGTTTGTTGTGGTATTGATCATTGATATTCAGACCATCAGTTAATCGGGTAATGTACTGTGCTATAGTATATGTGTATGAGTGATGATTGAAACTGGGGGAAAAAAATTCAAATGCCATCAGCTTGCGCTAACTCCTAGACTTTCAGAAATCCTGATAATGTAAATGGAAGAAAAAACAAGGCAAAATGGTTTAGATATTCAGAAATCCTAATAATGTAAATGGAAGAAAAAACAAGGCAAAATGTTTTAGATATTCAGTAATCCTGATAATGTAAATGGAAGAAAAACAAGACAAAATGTTTTAGATATTCAGAAATCCTAATAATGTAGATGGAAGAAAAAACAAGGCAAAATGTTTTAGATATTCAGAAATCCTAATAATGTAAATGGAAGAAAAACAAAGCAGAATGTTTCACATTGATTTTTTGTGTGCTTAGAATTGTATTCAGAGCAAATAGTGTTTTTCTGTCCCATTTTTGCTTCTGAATGGGTTTATCCATCATCCTGGCATTGAAGGGCTTAATTTTAGCTTTCAGAAAGATGGCTGTATTTATCACTTGTATGGGACCCATCATGTTTTGCTGTGAAGGCGTAGAAGAGGAAGAAAGTGAAGTGCTTGCTGACACTTCACATATTAGTTAAAAAAAAAAAAGCCTTTTTTTTTTTTTTTTTTTTTTAAAGCAGAAGTAAGGTGGGGGTGAGGAAAGAGGGATGGTGTGAACAAAGCGTTGTTGTCTTGATCAGAGGCCAGAGTTGTATCCCATGCTGGAGACAGCCAGGGGGAGAGAAGATGTTTCTAGGGTCAGCATGTGTGCAGACAGCCTACAACCTTGAGCTCTAGTCCCTGGGATGAGAATATCAGCTGAGGTTCCCTGTGTCAACTTACTCATTTAAAACAAGCACGCAGACAAACAAACAAACACACAGACAAACAAACAAACACACAAACAAACAAACAAACACTCAGACAAACAAACAAACACAAGAGAAAAATCTGGTGCACAGGTAAAACCACATTCCATCCTTCATTGGAAAGTAGACCATTATTATGCCAAAGAGATGATGGCGGTGATTCTTCACCCCACCCTGCTCCACCCCATCTTCAAAGTAACCTCCCCCCCCCAATAAAAAAAGAATCTCCACCCACAACACACACATGCGCTTGACCTGTACTATGATATGTGTTTATTCCTCATGTTTCTGCCCATCAACATTGTTTCTCCAAACTCCAAAACTTGAAAGGTGCTGAGATGCCCTAACAGATGTGGTGGACCTCTGCTGTCTGTTTGCAGGCGTGTATGGGAGCGTGCCTTACTTCACTAACTTCCACTTCCGCCAAGAGCCCACCTCCATCATCGTCAAGAGGGGGGATCCAGCAGTGTTCAACTGCTCCGCTGTTGAGGGGCGGAACACTCCCAAAATACAATGGATGAAAGATGGAGAGGTGATACAGAAAACAAAACGAAGGTAGGTCAAGAATTTGTATCTTGCTCTTGTTAGCTGAACGTATTTCTTTTAGAACTGGATTGAGTCAGAATTCCTTGAATTGTAGAAGTCCACAGAAAAGAATTGATTAACTTGACTTGCAGCCCTTAAAACAGATTGAAGGAAAAGGTGCAATGATCTGTAGAGTAAAATTGAAAAAACAAAATCTTTAAGTTTTTTTTTACATGTGTCTGGTCAAGCTGTACATGTACAGACTGTTGATATGGTATAAGATAAACATTGTTTCTGTTCAATGAAAAATACAAGGTAGAATGCAAAGCAGTCAGCAAAGAAACACTTATTTGATTCAGATATGGAACCAGTTTGTATCTGTTTCATACAGTGTATAAAGTGAGCAGATAATTTGCACCTTGTTTTTGAGCCATTTTGATTTTATGGAGTGTTACTTTGCACATTGTTGATCTGGTTTAATTTGCATTCTGGCTTGTTTTCAGAGATGGTGCTGTTTCTGTTTCCTTGTTGCATTAATAGGCGTATGACATGACAAATAATACAACGAAAATGAACGAATTTGGTACTTAGTTTCGATCTCTTCACTCTTCAGCAATTCAACGCCTGGCATCCTTGCGCTGAAGAGTGAAGAGATCGAAACTGAGTACCAAATTCGTTCATTTTCGTTGTCTTATTTGTTTTTGTCTTGCCTGAAGAAGACCTAAAAGGTCGAAACGCGTTGTGTTTTGTCTTTTGACTCGTTTGTCTACGACTCTCTTGGCGGTTCGCTA
>CM065744.1:48416887-48446887 GCA_033310375.1 Conus canariensis
GAGACTGCATGTATGCCTCTGCTGAAATCCTTTTTAACAAATTTGGGGGGGGGGGGAGGGGGGGGGGGGGGGGTACAGACTGCAGGGTTTTAGAATTTTTTATTTTGAGCATGAAATAGAGGCTGCACAGCTCCAGTGTTCTAAATGGACAGATCAGTTTGTTTGTTCTGTGGCACATACCAGCTTTCAACGTGGTGACAGCCCTGCTATGGCCCTTTGCAGTCGGCTGGGCTATAAGCAACATTACCTTACATATCAGCTTTTCCTTCTTGTAGCTGTTATGCCCCTTGCTACCTCTGGGTCATTCTCATTCAGGTCATTTAGGAAGCTTTAAGTGGTAAGAGACGCCTTTTGGTAACATTGGTGTTGCCCGCATAGAAGTTCGATTCAACTCTATAAAAACTTTGAAAAACACTAGTGTTGAGCTCATGTTAAAGTGTGACCTGGTTTGACAGTGATCCGTCCATTCACAAGATAATTGTGGACAATTTTGTGCCCAAATTGCCGCTGAGTTGTTACCGACAGCTCAGAAAACGGCGTAGACTGCGTGTGTGTGCTGGTTGAAAAGAACTCTTTAAGAGGGCTTGGCAGCAGGTGGTCTTTACAGAAAAAGCCCCTCACAGACAAATTGTTCGGGCCCTGAACTATTTTCTTACACTCATGAAACCTGTCAGAAACTGCATAGACTGCATGAGTCTGTTGGCTGAAAGGAACTCTTAGGGAGGACTTGGCAGCAGGTGGTCTTTTACAGAAGGTCCTCACAGACAAAGAGTTGCAGCCCTTAACTTCTTTCTTACACTCTTGAAACCATTTAGACGTTGTGTGTGGGAGGACTGACAAGTGGCCAGCTGCTGTTGGATGGATTTCACAGTTCCAGTGGTCAGGGGAGTGACCACAGTGGTCTGTTTTAGCCATCAACGCACAGACACAGCCTCACCAAACTTCATTCTGTTTTAGCTATCGACGCACAGACACAGCCTCACCAAACTTCATTCTGTTTTAGTCATCAACGCACAGACACAGCCTCACCAAACTTCATTCTGTTTTAGCTATCAACGCACAGACACAGCCTCACCAAACTTCATTCTGTTTTAGCTATCAACGCACAGACACAGCCTCACCAAACTTCATTCTGTTTTAGCCATCAACGCACAGACACAGCCTCACCAAACTTCATTCTGTTTTAGTCATCAACGCACAGACACAGCCTCACCAAACTTCATTCACTTGTAGACTTTTATGAACATTTTGGTGTGATTGACATTAAACTCTGTGTGTGTGTGTGTGTGTGTGTGTGTGTGTGTGTGTGTGTGTGTGTTTGTGTGCATGTGTGATTTTAGAAAAGGACAGAGAAAGGTACCAAGTTTCTTTAGTTTGATGCTTTGAGAAATAAATGTGTTACTTTGAAGATGGGAGGGGGAGAGATAGGGAGGAAGGGGCGCTCTCATGTGCAGCAGTCTAGAGAGTTGGTATGAGCACCTCCAGCTGAAATTGTGTGAAAATTATGAATATTGGTCCCTTTTGAATGGATATTTTGAGGCATTTTTAATCCTGGCATGCAATACATGACACACAGCAGCTTTATTTTGTGGAGTCTACCACCTGTGACAGGCCAGACTGGATTTCCTTGAATTGGGGAGAGCCTGAACTAGTCTATATAGATGTCAACATCAAAGATGGGCAGTGCCTGAGCAAGACATTTGAACCTAAAAAAATATTTACATTGAAACATCCTTGTAAATAAAGCTGACAGCCATTGAAATGAGGGCACAGTACCTGTAAACGGTAAGAGCAATCCAAACTGGCTGAAAAATAATGGGAGTTGAAATACTTCCCCCCTCCCCTCCCCCCTCTACTGCCTAACCTCTGTCATGTCAACGATGGTGTGTGGTAAAGATTTCACTGACAGGGTGTTTCTTATTTCCCTGGCTGTAGTTGTAAGCGTTTTGTTTGTGTGCTTCTTCTTTACCATTCAGTAGTGGCAGAGTGTTTCCTCTATGTTTCTGTGGTTATGAATTAGTTGGAAAATATGTCATATTGTTTGTCTTCCCGTCTTTCCCTGATGGCTGTGGTGAATGTGTTCTGGTGACTTTTTCGTGTGTCTTGTTTTGCTCAGAAAGGAAATCTTAAAGGAGGCAGGGGACAGTAAACAGTCCATAACAAACAAGCAGGGGACATCACCTCGTTTGTTCTGTGTGCTCAGTGTTGTCATTTCTGCGAAGCCATTTTGGTGGTGTATGCGGCATTTGTTTGGAGTTCTGGGCCTGGAATGATTTTGCCCAGCTGTGTCCATGATTCGTGTGTTTCGCTGAGACGTTTCCACAACGTCCCAAGAACTTTGTCGTACTTTGGTTGGAGTCACCTTGATATCTGCAGTTGGGGTCTTGCAGAATCAGGAACTCCTGATTGAAAAAAAAAAAAAGAACTTTGCCCGAAACTTTGCTACAGAGAAGTGAGATTAATTCTAAGTCAGGGGGTACACGACAGTGATATATTTTCCTGTTTACGAGGATAGGGAGAAGAAAAAGATAGGAGATGGAGGAGAGAGAGGGGAGCCAGGGAAGGTGGGATGGGGGTGGGGTTGGGGGGTAAGAGTTGTGGTTATGTTCATTACGCTGTTTTGGCACGTTGACACGGTACATGTCATGCAGCAACAGTTCATGCGGGTTTGGAAGGAGAATGGGAATCAACAGGTGCTGGGGCGTTCTTTGAGAGAGAAGGGGTAGTGGTGGTGATGATGATGATGATGATAATGGCTCTGCCGGGTATGTCTGGAGTGTGGCCATGATGTATGACTATGGAGGGGAGCAGGGTGGGCAGGGGGGTAGTGGGGTGAAGGTGCAGGAGAGAGCGAAGGGGACTGATGTGGGTGGAGAGGCAGTGATGGATAGGGCTGCCCAGTGATGCTGTCTGTCTCTGTCCCAGTGTTCAAGGGTGGGCTGTCTCTGTCCCAGTGTTCAAGGGTGGGCTGTCTCTGTCCCAGTGTTCAAGGGTGGGCAGGGGGGGGGAGGGGGGGGGTCTGTATTGTACCATTGTTGTTTGTTTGCTTTGCTTTTTTTTTTCCACTCAGGGATTCCTGTGGTTTGTTTTTTTTCTTTCTTGTTTTTCTCTGTGACTGATGTTGTGTGACTGATGTAGTCTGTATGTCAGCTTCCCCCCCCCCCCCCCCTCTCCACCCTCACCCCTGTCTTTAACTGTCGTTCCCACTCTGTCTCTCTCTCTCTGACTCTGTCTCTTTTTCTGTTTCAATCTGTCTGTCTATCTCTTTCTCTTTTTCTTTCTCTTTTTCTACCTCTCCCACACCCCCCCTCCCACCCACCCCTCTTGCCCCCTCCTCTTTCTCTCTCTCTGTCTCTGTTTTTCCCTCTATCTCTTTGTTCCTCTCTGTCCGTCCATCTGTCCGTCCGTCCGTCCATCTGTCTGTCTGTCTGTCTGTCTGTCTGTCTCTGTCTCTACTCTCCATCTTCTGTCCACCTTCTTCTTTCTTTCTCTGTGTCTGTCTGCCTGTGAGTCTCTGTTCTGCCTTTTCTTTTTCATTACTTCTCTATCCCCTCTCTCTCTCTCTCTCTCTGTCTCTCTGAGTCCTGTCTCCTGCCTCTGTTTTTTTCTAATCTCTCTTTTCCCCAGTCTGTTTGTGGTCGGTCTGTCCATCTCTTTATTGCTCTTTGCTCTCTGTCTGTCTGTCTGTCTTGCAGGGGAACATCAGAAACAAGCCATAGCAAAGACTTTGAATCCGGGGATACTCTGTCTCAGTTTCTCTCTCTCAGTCTCTCTCTTTGTTGCTCCCCCTCCCTCCCTCTCTCTGTTCCTCCTCTTTCTCACACCTTCCTCTCTCTGTCTGACTGTCTGTCTCTCTGTCTCTGATAATAAATGGATAGTCTTCTTTTTCTTTCAGAAAAGTATGAGCTATTTATAGTTTCTTGAAATAGTTCACATGCTACAGTTTTTTTTTATATTTTCTTTTTGTTTTGTTTTGTTAATTACCATTCTCAGCTAGAAATAGCTTGGCAAAAAGGGAACCACTGCCAGAACAGTGCACTGCACTGATAGGGTTAAGGATACACAGAATTCATTTGGATGACAGTGATATAAATGTAACTGTACTGACCCTTTCCTTCCCATGTTTTCTGGGTTGGAAAGGGTTCACACACATGCCAGTCAGCGATCAGGTCTTGCATCCAGCTTGTTAAAAGCCAGCTGCCCCTTCGAGCTAACCAGCATGCTTTGAGGATTGAACCCTTTCACTGACAACAAGGAGTCCAGTGATTGGCTATTATGTCCTGTTATGGGAAGTGTTAAACTCTTCCCTTGCATACACCATGGGAGCTTGTCTTTCTGTCCGTATGTGCAATTTTGCACAACTGTTGTTTTCTTAGATGTTATGCAGATTTTTTGTTTGCTTGTTTTTTTTTTTAATGTATATTATCTGTGTTAGGTTTCTGTCTAGTTTGATAATCAACATTTTGAAATTGATTCAAATCTGGCACCTAAAGTGAATTTCAAAAGGTAATTGAAATGACTCGGCCAGTTAACATGGACAAACGAATGACAAAACATGACGTGTTTTAACCTCGTAGGTCTTCTGCAGGCAGGATAAACAACACTAAGGACAACGAAAATAAAGAACGAGCAATCACTTCTCAAATTCGATGCAAGAGGGTCATTGAATCATACTAAGTTTTAGCATTAAAATAGAAAAAGGTTCTAAGCTTGGCTGTGCACTCAGACGATGCTGCCCAGTTCTAAGCAGCCCATGGTGAAAGGAGCATCGTGGAATTGCCCCTGTGTGACAGCATGTAGGAAAAAAGTTACGACTTGAAGAAAAGTGAAAAATACAAAGTCATGTAGGAAAGAGGTCAGGAAACATTTGAAAGGGGAATCAACCCTTTGAGACAAAATGCATCATTGATAAGTTGCGTTTTATTCCTGTTTCAGCTGCTGGAACTGTTCATAGACAAATCAGGTCATGTGCCAGTGAAAGGTTGAAATTTATCTGTCTTTCGAACAATGATGCAATCCTCGCAAGTATTTTTCTGACCCTTCACCCACATTTGATAGGGTGCACTCACTCCTTCATGCCTGCAAGGTACTTTGGGGGTTCTTTTCATTATAAATTATACGTTCCCATTATCTGCACATTCTGTTAATTTCCCACTCTAGGTCTCTCTACTCCAACACTCCCCTCTCCAGAACACACACACACACACACACACATACACACACACACACACACACACACATTTTTTTTCCCCGACATTCTCCTGTCCAGTTTTTGTGCCTTTGTGGGCTATTCGCCTTTCTTATCATGGAAAGTCTTTACCTTTTTTTTTTTTTCTCCAATTACCATCGCTGAACAAATGCCAGCTTTAAAGGTGTCATCAGAGACTGGCCAGTGAGACTGTAAACACTGTCCACAGTGAACACTGACGGGCCATTCAGCAGGGACTGTTGGACTGTAAACACTGTCCACAGTGACCACTGACTTGCCATTCAGCAGGGACTGTTGGACTGTAAACACTGTCCACAGTGACCACTGACGGGCCATTCAGCAGGGACTGTAAACACTGTCCACAGTGAACACTGACT
Organism: Conus canariensis; assembly: GCA_033310375.1. NCBI lineage: Eukaryota > Metazoa > Mollusca > Gastropoda > Neogastropoda > Conidae > Conus > Conus canariensis. Next base: position 48,422,474 of record CM065744.1, read on the forward strand.
GGCCATTCAGCAGGGACTGTTGGACTGTAAACACTGTCCACAGTGAACACTGTCTGGCCATTCAGCAGGGACTGTTGGACTGTAAACACTGTCCACAGTGACCACTGACGGGCCATTCAGCAGGGACTGTAAACACTGTCCACAGTGAACACTGACTGGCCATTCAGCAGGGACTGTTGGACTGTAAACACTGTCCACAGTGAACACTGTCTGGCCATTCAGCAGGGACTGTTGGACTGTAAACACTGTCCACAGTGAACTCTGACAGGCCATTCAGCAGGGACTGTAAACACTGTCCACAGTGAACTCTGACAGGTTATTCAGCAGGGACTGTTGGACTGTAAACACTGTCCACAGTAACCACTGACTGGCCATTCAGCAGGGACTGTAAACACTGTCCACAGTGAACACTGACTGGCCATTCAGCAGGGACTGTTGGACTGTAAACACTGCCCACAGTGAACACTGTCTGGCCATTCAGCAGGGACTGTTGGACTGTAAACACTGTCCACAGTGTCTACTGTCTGGCCATTCAGCAGGGACTGTAAACACTGTCCACAGTGACCACTGCCTGGCCATTCAGCAGGGACTGTTGGACTGTAAACACTGTTCACAGTAACTACTGACAGGCCTTTCAGCAGGGACTGTTGGACTGTAAACACTGTCCACAGTGTCTACTGTCTGGCCATTCAGCAGGGACTGTAAACACTGTCCACAGTGAACACTGTCTGGCCATTCAGCAGGGACTGTTGGACTGTAAACACTGTCCACAGTGACCACTGGCTGGCCATTCAGCAGGGACTGTTGGACTGTAAACACTGTCCACAGTGTCTACTGTCTGGCCATTCAGCAGGGACTGTAAACACTGTCCACAGTGACCACTGTCAGGCCATTCAGCAGGGACTGTTGGACTGTAAACACTGTCCACAGTGACCACTGCCTGGCCATTCAGCAGGGACTGTTGGACTGTAAACACTGTTCACAGTAACTACTGACAGGCCATTCAGCAGGGACTGTTGGACTGTAAACACTGTCCACAGTGAACACTGTCTAGCCATTCAGCAGGGACTGTTGGACTGTAAACACTGTCCACAGTGACCACTGACTTGCCATTCAGCAGGGACTGTTGGACTGTAAACACTGTCCACAGTGACCACTGACGGGCCATTCAGCAGGGACTGTAAACACTGTCCACAGTGAACACTGACTGGCCATTCAGCAGGGACTGTTGGACTGTAAACACTGTCCACAGTGAACACTGTCTGGCCATTCAGCAGGGACTGTTGGACTGTAAACACTGTCCACAGTGACCACTGACGGGCCATTCAGCAGGGACTGTAAACACTGTCCACAGTGAACACTGACTGGCCATTCAGCAGGGACTGTTGGACTGTAAACACTGTCCACAGTGAACACTGTCTGGCCATTCAGCAGGGACTGTTGGACTGTAAACACTGTCCACAGTGAACTCTGACAGGCCATTCAGCAGGGACTGTAAACACTGTCCACAGTGAACTCTGACAGGTTATTCAGCAGGGACTGTTGGACTGTAAACACTGTCCACAGTAACCACTGACTGGCCATTCAGCAGGGACTGTAAACACTGTCCACAGTGAACACTGACTGGCCATTCAGCAGGGACTGTTGGACTGTAAACACTGCCCACAGTGAACACTGTCTGGCCATTCAGCAGGGACTGTTGGACTGTAAACACTGTCCACAGTGTCTACTGTCTGGCCATTCAGCAGGGACTGTAAACACTGTCCACAGTGACCACTGCCTGGCCATTCAGCAGGGACTGTTGGACTGTAAACACTGTTCACAGTAACTACTGACAGGCCTTTCAGCAGGGACTGTTGGACTGTAAACACTGTCCACAGTGTCTACTGTCTGGCCATTCAGCAGGGACTGTAAACACTGTCCACAGTGAACACTGTCTGGCCATTCAGCAGGGACTGTTGGACTGTAAACACTGTCCACAGTGACCACTGGCTGGCCATTCAGCAGGGACTGTTGGACTGTAAACACTGTCCACAGTGTCTACTGTCTGGCCATTCAGCAGGGACTGTAAACACTGTCCACAGTGACCACTGTCAGGCCATTCAGCAGGGACTGTTGGACTGTAAACACTGTCCACAGTGACCACTGCCTGGCCATTCAGCAGGGACTGTTGGACTGTAAACACTGTTCACAGTAACTACTGACAGGCCATTCAGCAGGGACTGTTGGACTGTAAACACTGTCCACAGTGAACACTGTCTAGCCATTCAGCAGGGACTGTTGGACTGTAAACACTGTCCACAGTGACCACTGACTTGCCATTCAGCAGGGACTGTTGGACTGTAAACACTGTGCACAGTGACCACTGTCTGGCCATTCAGCAGGGACTGTTGGACTGTAAACACTGTCCACAGTGACCACTGACAGGCCATTCAGCAGGGACTGTTGGACTGTAAACACTGTCCACAGTGACCACTGACTTGCCATTCAGCAGGGACTGTTGGACTGTAAACACTGTCCACAGTGACCACTGTCTGGCCATTCAGCAGGGACTGTTGGACTGTAAACACTGTCCACAGTGAACATTGACAGGCCATTCAGCAGGGACTGTAAACACTGTCCACAGTGAACGCTGCCTGGCCATTCAGCAGGGACTGTTGGACTGTAAACTCTGTCCACAGTGACCACTGGCTGGCCATTCAGCAGTCACTGTAAACACTGTCCACAGTGACCACTGACTGGCCATTCAGTTGGAACTGTTGGACTGTAAACACTGTCCACAGTGACCACTGGCTGGCCATTCAGCAGGGACTGTTGGCACATGAGGGCTTTCCAGTTACTGTTAAGTTTTTTTTTTCTCTTTCAGCTGAGGTTATGAAGCGAAATGGTTGGCCCTCTGGGCAGAGCCTAGTGTTTTCACTGTCGTGTGTAATGTATGGGTGTCACTACTGTGTATGCTTTGTAGATCTTTATGTTTGCTTGTGGTTTGTTTTTCCCATGTGGGGAGAGCCCTGAAGAGGGCTTGTGTGGATGGTTGGGCTGTATCAACACAGAGCCTCTCCTCTGCCTTCCCTCCATCCCCCTGCCTCTTCCCCATTTCCTCCCTGTCTCCCCCCCCCCCCCCCCCCCCCTCCCCCGTTTGCTTCCCATCCCTCGGACTCTAACCTGGTAAGAAAACCCTCATCGTTTTATTTCATGTAAAAGCCGTGTTATCCTTACGCTATCAGGCCAGTCCTTTTACACCCATTCTTATCTTTTAAAAGGTGAAGAAGCTCCGTGTCGCATTCCTCAGCATGCACCACTCACAGTGAAACGTGTTCGTATAGAGTGTGGGGACTTGCATGATGTGAGACATAAACACTTTTAAACACTTTACAGCAGACTCCATAGAAACCTTGTTCGGAGATGTCCCACCTGATGTGAACTTTGGATTTCTGAAAGAGATTAACATTTTTCATCTGAGATTTTACAGAAGAAATATTTTTTAATGACATTTCTGTGTGTTTTTAGAAGGTGTGTTTTAAAGGGTTGTGTGAATGAGTTGATTTTAAAAAAACAATGATTAGTATTTAAATGACTTGTGAGTTGATTTCAACGCAGTGACAGCCCTGGTATGTCCCTTTGCGGTCGGCTGGGCTGTAAGCAACATTATTTTATCACCCTGCTGTTATCAGAAAACATGGACAGTGTTACGTACCACCGCCTGTGATGGTGGTTTCCTGTTGCACAACACCAGACACTGTTGTATAACACCAGACACTGTTGTACAACATCAGACTGTTGCATAACACCACCTGTGATGGTGGCTTCCTGTTACATAACACCAGACATTGTTGCATAACACCAGACATTGTTGCACAACCCCAGACATTGTTGCGTAACACCAGACACTGTTGCATAATACCACCTGTGATGGTGGTTTCCTGTTGCATAACACAAGAGACTAGCATATCCCCAGACACTGTTGCATACCACCAGACACTGTTGCAGAACACCAGACACTGTTGCATACCACCAGACACTGTTGCAGAACACCAGACACTGTCGCATATCAGCACCTGTGATGATGGTTTCAGAGCGGTCGTCCCAGGGAGAGGCGCCCACCTTTGTGATGACTCCCAGGGACCAGCAGGTGGAGGTGGGGGAGGACGTGTACCTGCACTGTGGGGCCAACGGCCGCGCTCATGACATGCACGCTCCACAGATCACCTGGCTCAAAGATGGCGCCACTGTTGACTTTGAGTGAGTACCACAAGGTGTTGCTGCTGTGTGTGTATTGGTGAATGCACATGTGCAGAATTCCATTAATTCAATGAAGACTTCGCTAGCTTCATTCACATATGCACACATGCACACACTTTGAATAGTTCTCAGCCTTTCTCTTATGTTGTCGATGTATACTAACAACATTCTCCTCTTCTTTCCATTTCTGTAGTAAGATCTATAACTAGATGAATTTTCTTTGTCCATTTTCTTACCAACTTTTTCTCTCTTTTTTTTTTTTTCCACACACCCTCCACTGACTCCCCCCCCCCCCCCCCCCCCCATTCTGGGCTTCTCCTCCTGACACCCCCTCCCATCTCCCTCTCCCCCCTATCTCTCTTTGCCACCCTCTTCTGTCTGTCTGTTGTTGTAGTTGTTGCTGGTCCCATTGTCATTGTTCTCCCTGTGGCATCAACCCCGAGCTAGCTTGTACTCACTCGGAACTCTCCACACACGGCCTCCACTCCACTCGCATTGGTTTGTTTCTTTTCTTAGCAGATCCAGCTCTTTATTTGCACAGGGAGCCAATGATATGAGGTCGATCAGGAGACAGATCGCTGGAAGAGACACTGCACTGATGCAGAGTCACTTTAAGGCGTCGCTCTGTGTCTGTCACGTTCATCATACATTGTTTCCAAATCCCGTCACCAGTTCTCCCTCCTATCCTCCAGCCCTGATTCTCCTGCTCTGGGCCACCAGTCAGGTGTGCAGCCGTCTTGACTCTTCTGCTGTCTGTCAACACACAGGGTGGCACACAGAATGGAACTGCTGGGGTCCGGCACGCTGCACATCCGGGAGATCCAGAGCGAAGACGCCGGCACCTACACCTGTCGCGCCTACAACGCTGAGGACTCCATTGATGCTGACGCTGCTGTCACCGTGCAAGGCGAGTGACAGATTTTGGTGTTTTGCTATGTTTGTTGTTGGAAATGATGGTTATGACATGGATTTAGTGCACAAAAATGTGCATGTTGTCAGTTTTATTTTAATTGGATTGTTAGGAAATGGATTTGTTCCATAAGAATATGCATGTGGTCCATTTGGTTTTTATTCAGTTATTAAGAAATGGATTTATTCCACAAAATATGCATGAGGTCCATTTGATTGTGATTGTGCTGTGGGAAATCAAAGGAGTATGTCCAGACTGGTGTACACATGGTAAGAATGAATGACAGTTCACAAGGCTACCACTTCTGTGTACATACATGAATTTTTACTGAAATTAGAAATGAGAAGTTTTGGGGATGAGGGGTGGGTGGGGGGGGGGGTACGAAATAGATGTGTCCGTTGGCACGTTTTGGAAGAAAGTTTCAACATTTTTCCAGTGGAGGGGGAACGTGTTCAAATTCTATGTTTCAGTGTCAGAAATATCCCCATGGGAATGGCAGGATCTCTTGAAGTACAAATAGCTCCCTGGCCTTCCAGAAATTCTGTGCTGGTAGCTTCCTCTTTTTGTTTACCCTCTTTGACTGCTTTTTTTTTAATTCTTGTCTTTTGTTTGTTTTGTTTTGTTGGAGAGAGAGAGAGAGAGAGAGAGAGAGAGAGAGAGAGAGAGAGAGAAATACAGTTATCTCAGAGGGAGTAGCAATAATGTTGACAGTACTGTCTTTGCATGCAGTTGAAAGTAAAGTGAAAAAAAAAAGAAGAAAAATACCTCTTCCAGATAAGGGGTTCATGTCAAAATCCAGCTAATGATAAGTACAGGGGCAGCATGATTGGTTTTGGTATTTATAGTTTATAACTATTTATTCCCTTGCGACTCTTCTTATAGTGGCCGCAAATATGAACAGTTAGCTTCGCATGAATCAGCGCCAAGCGCTGGTTAAGCCTCTGTCCTTGATGCAGCAGGAACACAGAGCTGGTGAAAGTACCAACAATTCTCATCTCCCAATCTACAGGAAAATGAAAGCCGGCACATTCAGGGCTAAGTAAATTATACTTGCTAAATGGAAAGCGTTGTCGTGTAGGAGAGATGACCACTCTGACCTGAATGTATTTAGAATGAAATCACTTAGCCTGTAAGTGGGAAGTCCTCAGTGCAGCATGTGTGGAATAACCTGCCTCAGCTATATCTCACCCAGACAATGATAAGTGCCATGATATTGTGAAATGTTGGAAAAATTACAGCAAGTTGGTTTGGATGAAGAGAGGAGTGAGTAATGGAGGGGTGCACATGTACACAAAACATTCTGAGATCATTTTATTTGATGACTATTTACTGATTATTCAGATGAAGAAGAGGAAGAAGAAGAAAATATAAGTGACTCCATACTGTGTGTACTGTGGAAAAAAATGCAAACAAAAAGCTTTGAGTGCATCTGGGAAACATCTGTAGGTGTTTATTGTTTTCTTTTATTTTTCTTGTTTTTTTGTTGTTGCTTTACCCCTTTTTTCACATCTGTTCAAAGTCAGACAGATACTTTTTGCTCCTCTTCCACCTGTTTCACTGTTGTCATTGCTAACCAACCAAACGTAAACAAGGCCGTTGACTCTTTTGGCTTTGGACATGTTGTTTCTATCACGACTGTGTCATGATGTTGGCTGAAAGATCTTCAAGGTATACTGAGCAGAAAGTTCATGTTTCGACCTTTCTGTTCATATATAGCAGCAGGTTGTGACATATGTTATAAAGACATGAAATGAAACAAATAAACAAAAAAAGTGTCAAAATTGCACATTGGCAACAATTGTAAACAGGTGCAGAACTTGTGACTGTAAGAAAATGGCAAACTCGCACGTAGGCAACAGTTGTAAATGCGTGCAGAACTTGTGGCTGTATGGAAGTGCCATGGTGGTGCGGGGGTTGTTTTGTAAGAATTAAAACAATGTTTTAGCTGCTGTTGCCTGCCTCTTGTGTCCAGCTGCTCACGCCAAACGTCCGCTGACCTTTCTCTCCACAGTACCACCCTATTTCGTGGAGAAGCCGGCCAACGTGTTCGCCCACATCAGTGCCGACGTACAGCTGAAGTGCCAGGCGGAGGGCATCCCCTCGCCCTCCATCACCTGGTACAAGAACGGGGAGCGCCTCTACCCCAGCGACTACTTCCACCTGATCGCTGGCAGCGACCTGGAGATCCTGGGTCTGCTGGACACGGACCAGGGCATCTACCAGTGCTTTGCCGACAACACCCTGGGCAACGTGCAGACCTCCGCCCAGCTCATCATCCTACAGAAAGGTAGGGGGGTCGAGGTCAGGTCAGGGGGACAGGGAGCGGAGGAGGCGGCAGGTGGAAATTAGTGTAGGAGAAAATTGGTGCTGATAAATGGGGTGGGTGGGGTTTATCATGAAGGCTTATACTATTCAGTTAAGTAGTGGAACACGTAACAACCAGCTTATCTGTATGAAAACTAGAAGAGCACGAGGGAGATGGCAGACCTCTGCCGAGGATCCTGGATCTGTCATTTGATCCGGATCTGCTCCAAAATTAACCCTTTCGCTGCCATCATATTTTGCTAAGGCCCATGCTGGACGAAACAGAATGAGTGTTGAATCATGACGAACAGCATTCGTCAACTAAGCATTGCAGACGACGTTTCTATGATGAACGCCGTTCGTCAACAGCGCAGTGAAGAGGTTAATGAAAATGTCTGTGGGCCATACTGCAACTGTCCACCAGGTTTGGCTCAAAGGGAATCCACAGTTTTTGTGCTGACAGACAGACAGACCAGTCAACCAACCTGCTGACCAATGGACATATAGGTTACAAAACTTCTTTGGCAGAGGACAGGGTGGAGTCTTGGGATGCAGGGAGTCTTCAGTGGGAAATAAGTCTAGTATGGTCAAAAAGAAAGAGCATTTTCCATGAAAAGAAACCTGAGGGAGTAGGTCTTAACTGAGAAATTTGTCTGTGATAGTGTTTTTATGTGTGTGTGTTTGTGCGCCGTTAAGTTTGTTGATGTTTTTCGTTGTTGGGAAATGGGATGAGTATATTCAGTGTGCTAGAATACTTCTTGAAGAGTGAGAAGGAAAAGAAGAAAATAAAGTTTTTCGTGCTGTGTTTCTTGATGATCAATGTTTTTTTCAGACTGATTGAAATACAGGCAGTATCACTATCAGAGATGGCACAGTCTGTGATTTCTTCTTAGTTAATCAGATTATTTTCTGTGTGTGTGGGGGAAGTACAAAAGGGGGGGGGGGGGGGGGGGGGGGGGGGGGGGGGGGGGGGGGGGGGGGGGGGGGGGGGGGGGGGTGCGGATAGTAGGATGTTTACTGAAAATTTTATAGACAGGGAGCGGAGTGGGGATGGAGTTTGAAAGATGACAAAAAAGAAGATAAATGAAATCAGGAAGTATGAAAGAAAGAAAGAAAGAGCAAGAAAGAAAAAAGTCCAGAATTGAAAAAAAAAAAAAAAAGGAAAAAAGGAAACAAAAAACCCTTAAGAAAAGAAAAAAGGATAACGCCTTGAAACCAAAGGGGGAAAAATGAACCCCATTAAGAAAATTCTGGGGTGCATCACAGGAAACTTCATGGAAAGGATAGGTGAATTGTAGAGATCAAAACAAAGGAAACAAAAGTACTAAATGCTACAAAGTATTGTGAAAGTGTAGCATGCTACCCTCTCTTTCCTCCCACCACACGTTATCCTTGACACAATGAGCATAAAGGAGTAAGATCAACGTTTGGGTATTAGAAGAGTTTAACAGTTTGGGAATTTTCAGTTTTTCAGGAGGGAGGGAGGGAGAGAGAGAGAGAGAAAGAGAGAGAGAGAGAGGGGGGGGGGTACGGGTACTAGAAGAGTTTTAACATTTGGGAGTTGCAGGGTTGTTTTGAAAGAGAGAGAAGGAGAGGACAGATAAATGTCCATTCTTCTTTCTCTCGTCTCATCTGGGTCCTGGGTTGACCCTTAAGAGTCCTTCCTTATTCCCATGAACGTGAATTCCTCCACAAGAATCCCAACTCCTCTCCCAGCCCACCCTCTTCGTCTTTCGTCACATCTCACGATTATTCTTTCGTCACATCTCACGATTATTCTTTTGCTCCTCCCTGCCCGGTTCCTTTCATGGTCTGGAAACACTAACCAGAAGGCTGTCTTGCATTCTGACTGACCTTTGCCCCTTTGCTGTTGAGTTTTCTGCCCTAGTTCATCATGGTCATTGGCTGTTTGCGCTGTTCACCTCACTCACGTCGATCAGTACAGGAGGGGGGTGGAGATTCTTGATGGTTTTTGTTGGGCTGTGTGTGTGTCATCATTTGTGCTAGAACAGGAGAGAATTAGTGGTGTGATGTGTTTTCTGAATTTCTCTCCGGTGTGTTGTGGTGTGTGGTAGATTAGTGGGAGTGTGTCAACTGTGGGTCATTTTCTCATTGGGTGTCTTGTTGTGTGTCTTGTGTGAGAACTTCTGACTGTATGGATATGTTTGATGGTATTAACTCTTTGTTTATGGATCAGATATGTGACAGTTATTGCTGTGACTGAAAGGACATTTTTTTGTTGCAACTTGGATCAAAAAAAAAGAAGTGTTTCTTCTGTGGAATAGTCATAACCAGATTTTTCGCAGAAGTGAATTGAAAGCTTTTCAATGGACTTCAGTAAAATAAAAAGAAGGAATGGTGGTCAGTTCTGTATAAATTCCAGCGTTAAAGATAGTAGATTGGTATTGACAAAACAGTGAACACTTTGAACAGACTCTGCTTGGACTGTGACACCATCCAGTATTAATTTCAACAGCCTTGTTTATTTTGTTTTCGTTCTGTCTGTTCAAACATATTCCAGCCCTTTAACAACATGCAAGAAAAAAAAATTCAGTGTTCAGTTTGCTGTGAAAAGCCATTCTGGTCTGATTCCAAAATTGTAAAAAAAAAAAAAATGTCCATGTACCAGTTGACATGATTTGAGTGAAAGGTTTTGTTGAGTACATTTGTTTGGTGGGTTGTTCTTGGTTTGTTTGTGTTTCAGTTGGCCTTAATCTGTTTGTTCGTTTGTTTCTGGGTGGTTTATCTCAGTTTCTGTTGCCTTTATTCATCCACCCATGAATTATGTTTTGGTGTGTTTATTTCTGTTTGGTATGGGAAGAAGGAAGTGTGTTGGGGGATGGGTGGGGGTGACACTGAAAGCATGGCAGCATGCTATGAATAGCAGAGAGCACGAAGGAATCACATCACTCCTCAGTCTGCACCAGTTGTACCTACAGCACGTCAGTGAGAAGAGGCAGCGCCGTGCACTTGTATCACATTTTTATCTGGCTTGTACGCAGTCACAGGATCCTATATCTTTCTTCTTGGACATCTCTGCCATGTGTTAAAACAAGCTCCTCTCACCCCCACCCACCCTTCCCCCCATCCCACCTGCTTTCATGATTGCTTGCCTTGGCTGTCAGACAACAGCTCAAGTATATACATACAACATGGCTGATCTGTTTTTTGTTTTGTTTTGCCAAAGACATATCTTTAAGTGTGTGTGTGTGTGTGTGTGTATGTGTGTGTGTGTGCGTGTGTTTTAAGGATGAATCAGTAGTGTGTGTGTGTTTGGTGGTAATTACCTGAATATTGCAAGCTTCAAAGTATATTCCATGCAGGCGGAAGTTTAAACAGGAAAATGAATGTTGAAGTACTGAGTCGCCAGATGAACCAAAGAAATACAAACGAGCCATGGCCAGTTGGTCTTTTTCAGGAGGAAAAAAAAAAAAAAAAAGAAAGAAAAAAGCTGAAAACGCAGCCATCCATCCTTGTTAAGTTATTGTCATAGTGACTGAAGACTTGTTGATCTGAACCCTTTCCCCTCTGATTATCTACTTATTTTCATTGCTTGCTTGTTTGTACATACCTGAAAAAGACCACTAGATCAGGGCTTGTTACTTCAGTGTGAGTTGTGTTCATGGTGGCTCAGTATTTCAACATACAGTTCATTCTTTTAGCACATACTGAAGTGGCAGTCGAGACGGCCTTGCTGTTAAAACAATTCCAGACAGTTTCATTGATTAACAAGCAGCTGTGAAGTGGCTGGTGGACATTGGTAGAACATGACATGGGTCATGCAGGAATTGTGTGTACTGATTTAATTGACAGTGGTATTATTTATACCCTGTGGGTAGTTGTTTACTTGCATTGTTGTTGCCACTCCATGTAAATTTTTCCCAAATTTTCCCATGATGAAAATCATTCCCCAATCCTGAATTTGACTCCCCCCCCCCCCCCCCCCCCCCCCCCCCCCACCCCCCAAAATCTAATTAGAAAAGAAAATTGTTTGAGGAAGAAAATGAAGGCAAAGGGAAGGCAGATTCATTTTTAGAAAGAGATGATTAGATACTGCTCAACAAAGCCACTATGATGTTGTTTGAAAGATACATGTCTAATTATGTGCCCTGCCGACTTCTTCTTCAGTCCTCAGCTTTTAAGGCTGACCGTTGATGAGATTGATCGAGGCCATATTTATTCCCACTATGTTGGCCACTTTCTGTCTTTGAGGATGATCTCTAGACAGGACACCATTGCATATATTCTTGGGTGTTTTTGTTGTACTTATTTCTCATTCGTCCCACTGGCTCCCTACTTTCCTGCAAAGGATAGAACAAGATTTAATACAAATGTAAAGATTTTCTTCATATTTCTTTTTTTAGTGGTTATTTGCTGCATATTTCGTTTAAAGTCAGTTCTGAGGGAGCTGGAAGGGAATGCAGTGTGTGCAGTGGAAACAGAAAGGAAGAGTGTTGTGTGAACACAAAAGATGCCCTTTGAGAGGCTCTGGCTCTTACAGGCAATGTTTACCTTGTTTGAATTGGGGGGTTCAGGGGATTGAAAAACAAGGAATTCAGAGTAGAGACAGGGTTGTTACAGCTTGCTTTCTTTCTTTTTTTTTTCAAATTTCTATATAGTCACATATTTGTGGGGCCAGACGATTCACTGAATACTGTTAGCTTTCTCATAGCAGGTGGCCACAAGGAGTGGCCTTGACACTGTGAGAGCAGTAGAAGTAAAGAATAGTTTCCCTTGAAATTCCATACTTTTTGTACGTTGCTGTAAATTCCATTCACTGTCCAACATCAACAAAAGCTTTCAATCTAGCTTGTCAGGGAAGAAGAAGAAGAAGGAGATGAAGAAGAGAAGAAGAAAAAAGAAATCTGAAAGAGGATTTCCAACACAGTTTTTGCATTGAAACACAGTGCTATATTTTCGTGGATGAAACATGACCTCATTTTTCGAGCATGATCCCATTATACCGACCCCCCCCTCCTCAGCCCTTTGCCATTTTCAAATTGTTATGATTATTTGAAGTCTCCCCCCCCCCCTCTGCTCCTGCCTCTCGTCCCAGCCCCTGCCTCTCGCCCCAGCCTCATCTTTTCTGTGTCAAATCTTGATGAACTGAACTACAGGTAATGGCTGTGACAATGCTCAGTTAGTTGAAGCAGACCTGTTAGATGAGCGAGACCTGACAAGTGGTTGCCTTCAGAACCTAGTCACACAGAGGTAGAGTAGGATTGCTGGGTGATGACGGCTGTGCAGTGTGTGTGTGTTCCTCAACAGTCTGACGTTCTGTTGTCCTGTGTGGTTACATTCAGTTGAATTTCCCCCCCCCCCCCCCCCCCCCCCCCTGGTGCCTTAGTTCTGTTGTGGGTTCATGAAGTCGTTAATCCTTCTGTTATTTTTTTCTTCAGTTGATTGGAATAGTCTAGAAGCGTTCTTTCTTACACACAGTTCTTTTAATTTTTTGTGCTTTGGTTTTATTTGCTGTTTTTTTTTTTTAAGTTTTCCGTATGCTGATTTCATTTTTTGTGTTTCTTTTTCTGTTTTTTTTTTTTCCTTTCCACCCTCACCCTACCATCTCACCCACTACTCCCCTTCCACTGACCCACTAAACTGCCCCTGATTGGCCAATCGTTGGTGACCACGCCCCCTCCCCCCTTCCCCCGCTCCCGCTCCTTTCTGCTTTGTCATTGCTGATTCTGGCACGTTTCTGCTTCTGCTGCTAACGCTGTCCTCCCTCCTTCACACGCTTCTCATGTTGTTGTTGTTTTTTTTCTTCTTTTCTGGTACTCGCTTCCTTTCCTTATTCAACATAAAAAAAAAATGGTGAATTCTTTCGATCACTGCTTCATATCGCTTCTTTTCGTACCTGCTTCCTGATGACATTTGTCATAACTGTCATGGCTGGTCTCTGTGGTTCATTTCTCGCTGCTAAATTCTCTCTCTTTTTGAAAAAAAATTATTTATTTATCTTTGTTTTTTACCATGTTGATTCATACTATTGCTCTGCCTCGTTCACTCTGCACATGATTCTTTCCCTCTGTACTTGACACTCTGGCTGTCGTGCTCATTCTTCTTGCTGTCATCTCTGTGCACTTTTGGATGATGATGGTGACACATTTTTCCATGATTATCAACTTAATCGCTTGCTCTTTGCTGCACTGACCTATCTCCATGTCAATGCACACTTAAAAAAAAAATTTACCGTTTGAAAATTCATTTTAACATGATTTGCAAAAAAAAAAAAAAAAAAAAAATTACCTTTTGAAAATTCATTTGACGTCTTTTGATTTCTCTTTCTGTGTTAATGTGCACTCTGTAACATTGTGCTTATGTTTTTTTCGTTTGTGTTTTATTGAATTGTTTTTCTGTTATTCTTGTTTTTCGTTGTTGTTGTTTTGTTTGTATGTTTTTTTTTTTTTCCGGTTGATGTTTTTCATCCATGCCATGGTTTGTTCTTCAATGAATCCCAACCTCATCTTTCCTTTTGGTGGCATGTGTGATGTTTCCTCCTCTTTATCAAAATGCTTCTCTTTTGGGTGGCTTATTTCTGGGTTTTTTTTTCTTTTTTAATGTTGTATTTGTTTATCTCTCCATCTTTTCTAATTTTTTTTCTTTCTGTTTTTAAATGGTTTTCCTCTGTTGTGTTTGACTGCATTATTCTTTTTTTTAACTACGATTTCCGTGCTTCATCTTTTTTTTCTCTCATTTTTTTTGTGGTATTAACTACTTCGATGTGTGGAAACAACTGTCCCTGCTTTTTTATTTCTGTCGGTTTTATTCTTGGTCTGTTTGTGGATCTCTCTCTCTCTCTCTCTCTCTCTCTCCATTGTGTTCTCTATCTGTCTTTTTATGTATTTATTTTTTTTTTACATATTTTCTGTACCCCTTGTTCATTCTCCCATTCACCTACCACCTGTCCCCTCCATCCTTTCTGTTGGTATTTTTTTTCCCTCCCTTCCTCCGTCTTCCTCCGCATCTTCTGTCTTTCTACCCTCCGCTCCCCTCATTCCCTCCCTCTGTTCCTCCCCACCCACCCTCTCTCGTCCCCCTGACTTCTTTGCACCCTTTCCATGCATTCCCACACCCACCACTACCCCTTCTTGCAAATTTCCTGCCTTCCCCCTCATTTCCTTTCATTCCTCCCCCTTCTTTCCACCCGCCCCCCCTCCCACCCCCACCCCAAACTCTGTCACCACACGGACCAACCCCCTACCCCCTCCACCATAGACACCCCCTGCCCACCACACGGTCCCCACACGCTGCAGCACTTCCGCCAGGGGCGCTGTACTCTGACCTGAAGAAGCGGCCGGCGTCCCCAGCCAACCTCAAGGCGGTGCTGGTGTCGCGGCGGTTCATCACCATTTCCTGGGAGAAGAAGGAGGAGGGGTCGCTGTCGTCATCGTCGTCCCCGCCCATCATCGCCTACTCCGTGTACTGGAGGGAACAGGGCAGTGAGAGGTAGGTGGGCGGGAAGAGAGTGGAGTGGAAGGGAGGGGGTGGGGGGGAGTGGATTGAGAGTGAGAGGTGTACTGGAGGGATGTGTGTGTAGATGAGATGGGGTGGAGGGTATTGGAGAAAAGGATGGAACCATAATGTGTGCTTCAAAACCAGCCGTCGTGGCAAAGTGGTTAGCATCACAGACTCCCGGCTGGGAGGTCGCGGGTTCGATTTCCATCAGAGCCATGTGGGATTTTTCTGCCCCAACCGGCTCCTACACAGAGTGGAGTTTGCTACAGGCGCAGTTGGGAAGACTGGGACCACACAGTCGAGTTTCATCCACTAAGTGGATACGTTTCTGAGAGTGTTGCTCAGCTTTCCTGACCAACACTGCAGGTGTCTGTATCTCTTGCACCTGGTTGACCTCGGGATATATTATGAAAGTAAACGTAGAGTACAGCCCTGTCACCGATATCAGCAAATTCATGGGGGTTGTGGTCGGAGGGAAGTGATGGCACCCTCCACAGGGAGAGTTCACTCATGCTGGCTTCAGGACTAAGCAGTTATTGTCGTCAGTAGGGGGCTTGGTAGGTGGTGTCCTGCATATGCTAGATTAGAACAGGCCCAGCATAAAAAAGAAAATGTCTGAGCCGAAACGAAAAAAAATGTTGGAGGAGAAAAGCTTTGAAAAGGTAGGGACGGATGGCAGACTCAGTGCAGACTAGTTGTCACCTGTCAGAAATAATTAAGAACACCATGTTTCTGATTCTGTATCACTTCACTGTCATTCGTGGACAAGGTATAGAGTCAAAGTCCCTGTAACAGTTTGCCACCAAACAACAGAAAAAAAAAACCCAATAAAGAAAAAGTATTCAGTCACACGCCGCCTTTTTCAGCCAGTCAGTCGCTGGAAGACAGAGTGGCTGCCAAAAGAGGTGTGTGACCACAGGATCAGTGACTTGATGAGAAAGCAAGATAGGGACGACTAATTAGAAGCTTTTTTCTGAACCTTGTCAGAAGAAATGTACTTCCCTTAGCAATCATAGCAGTTCAGTCACACCGTGCATTTCAGTCACCAAGTGTGTTGCAGCTTTGAAGGAAAATTCTAGCCCCAGAAGGTAGGCCTGCTGTGCTTACCTGCCTGTGAGACTTCCCACTCCCCTCTTTGTCTCTCTGTTTCTCTCTCTGTCTCTCTCTCTGTATCTGTGTCTGTCTGTCTGTCTTGTCTCTTTTCTTTTCTCTCTCATGCACACACACAACACATACACTGTCTCTCTCTTTCTCTCACTCTCTCTGTATATGTTTGTCTTGCTCTCTCATTCTCTCTCTCTCTGTCTCTCTGTCTCTCTCTCTCTCTCTGTCTCTCTCTCTCTCTCTGTCTGTCTCTCTCTCTTTCTCTCTCTGTCTCTCTCTCTCTCTGTCTCTCTCCCTCTCTCTCTCTGTCTCTCTGTCTCTGTCTCTCTCTCTCTCTCTTTCTCTGTATCACAACATCCTGTGACCCATTTGCGACAAGGAGGATAAACAATAGCAATCTTAGCTCACAAAACAAAGAGTCAGATCACATGAAACAGAATCATTTTAAGCTGGCAATTTGATACATGATAGAATATTTACGACAAATATAAAGATAGAATGCGAGCACTTGGTGTTGGGTAAGGAAAGGAACAGACCATCACACCGCCTTTCCATTCTTCTTGAATTAAACTTATTTTGCTTAGGTTGAAACATACACACCGCCCTGCTTTGAACAGATATGAAAAATGGACTTCTGTTCATATGATTTTCTTCGAGTTAACTGTTTTTTTTTTTTTTTTTTTTAAGTCTTTGAATTTTGGACATTCCGTTTCAGATTGAAACTCGTCTCCAGTTACATTCCTTTCACAATGATGAAGAGTGTGCCATTCTCATGGAACATTATAATGCCTTCCAATTGGATAGATCACCATTTCAAAATCAAACTGATCTCCAGTCACATTCATTTCACAACTATGAGCAGTACGCAGCTCTCATGGAACATTATTATGCCTTCCAATTCAATAGATCACAACGCTACACCACAAAACACCATCTGCATCTTTTTTTTTCTCCATAAATCATTTTTTCTGTATGCATGTGTGTATCTGTCGTTGACATGTGTGTGTGTATGTGTGTGTGTGTGTGTGTGTGTGTGTGTGTGTGTGTGTGTGCAGAGAACGGGTAAGCAACACATCCCAGACGGAGTTCAACATTCAGAACCTCAAGCCCGACACGACGTACGAGGTGAGAGTTCGGTCCTACAACGATTTTGCCCCAGTCTGCGAGAGGCCAGCATCATCGTCACCACTGACCATGAAAGTGAGTCGTCATTATCCCCCCTACTTGCTAGGAGCAAGATGAACAAGAACCTTGCTATGTGATGAATGAATTAAAAACAATGAAGTCGTGAAATAAATGAATGCCATGGAAGAAAATTAAGTCATCTGAAATATATTGATGAAGAAGAAAATAAAATTAATTGATGTACCAGCTGCCGTGGCGAAGTGGTTAGCGTCGCGGACTCCCGACTGGGAGGTCGTGGGTTTGAATCCCATCAGAAGTCATGTGGGTTTTTCTGCCCCGACCGGCTCCTATCCAGAGTTGAGTTGCTGCGGACTCAGTTGGGAAGACTGGGACCACACAGTCGAGTTTCATCCACTTAATGGATGCGTTTCTGAGAGTGTTGCTCAAATTTCCTGACCAACACTGCAGGTGCCTGTATCTCTCGGGCCTGGTTGACGCCGGGATATATTATGAAAGGAAGCGTGGAGTACAGCCCTGTCATGTAGTCTCAGACCGAAATGGAAATCCGTAGCATCATCTTAATCATCCTCATTCTCATCGATCAGCATAAAAAAAAAATGTCTCAAATTCTGTGGCCCTTCATGCCCTGCTCTCATGGTGACCTCAATTTCGATGTCCTCTCCACGTCTGTGGCCTTGGTTTGGTTCCGTCAGGGTCACCGGTATCGGCGAGTCCATGGGGGCTGTCGTTGGACGGACGTGGTGGCGCCCTCCGGAGGGAGAGCTCACTTACGCCGGCTCCGCGACTAAGCAATTATTGTCGTCAGTAGGGGGCTTAGTAGGTGGTGTCCTGCGTATGTTAGATCAGAACAGGCGCCACTGAACACCACCGAAGTGACTCGGCAGCAGTGCAGTGTCTCCTCCGGTGGGTTGCCTCTTGACGACTTGACATTGACTGCTCCCTGTGGATTGCCGGTGCCGGGGCTGCGGCGGGGCCGACCGGGCTGTGGCTGTGGACAGGGTGTCGGAATGAGCGGCGTGGGTGCACTGGCACTGAGGTGGCGCAGAGGTTGGGACAGCAAAAAAAAAAAAAAAAAAAAAGTTAATTGATATATATGATGAACAAGCAGACAAAATGGAAGAGTATATGATGAGCGGGAAAATAGTCATTTGACAAGTGTGTGATGAACAGGAGGATAAATTCATGAGACAATTTTTAACAAATGAATAAAGAGATAAGTTTGTGGACGGAGAAAAATGTATGTAGATGTATTTGTAGACATACATATGTAATTTCATGTGATTTTACTGACTGTGAAATAAGGTAAAGAGATTTTTTAAAGGATCTGATTTGTGAGAAAGTTTTTCTTCCTGAACAGATACAGGTGCAGCAGGCATGTTCTCTCAACCAGCATATATATGGAAAGAGGCCAGTGGGGAAGGAGGGGGGTGAGGGGGGGGGGGGGGGGGGAGATGGAGGGAAAATATATGAACAGTGGATGGAAAGAGTGGAAAAGGAATGGGAGATACTGTTAGAAAGAGAAGACGAAGGTGCAGGATGTTCTTGTGAAGTATGTTCTTTTGAGTAATCACAGATTGATCTTCAGAGAAAAAGAGAGCGAGATGAGCGAAATGGACAGAACATGCAGTAGTGAGAATGAGAAAAGGCAGTTTAAAGGGAGAAAAAAAAACTAAAAGCAGAAAAAAAGAAAAAAAGACAATGATCAGGAAAGGGGAAGAGGGAGAAAAAGAAATGATAAAGAACAAATCTAGAGAGACTGAGAGAACAATGGTGGTGGGAGGCTAGGTGATAGAAAGAGTGAGAGTTTGAGCATCAGAATGTACGTGCACATAAGAGAGAGAGAGGGGGGAGGGGGGGGGGGGGGAGAGCAAGCGAGCTTGCATGCTTGCTGGCATGAACGTGCCTGTGTGTGGTGGTGGGATGTTGATGGCAACACATGACTGACTTTATTCCCTTATACAACATACTGCATGTTCCCTGATAACAACATGACTGACTTTATTCCCTTATACAACATA
Source organism: Conus canariensis (assembly GCA_033310375.1). Taxonomy (NCBI): domain Eukaryota; kingdom Metazoa; phylum Mollusca; class Gastropoda; order Neogastropoda; family Conidae; genus Conus; species Conus canariensis. The sequence goes on from CM065744.1 coordinate 48,441,656, forward strand.
CTACATGTTCACTGATAACAACATGATTGACTTTATTCCCTTATACAACACCTGATAACATGATTGACTTTATTCCCTTGTACAACATACTGCATGTTCCCCGATAACAACATGATTGACTTTATTCCCTTATACAACATACTGCATGTTCCCTGATAACAACATGATTGACATTATTCCCTTATACAACAAACTGCATGTTCCCTGATAACAACATGATTGACTTTATTCCCTTATACAACATACTGCATGTTCCCCAATAACAACATGATAACAACATGATTGACTTTATTCCCTTATACAACATACTGCATGTTCCCCAATAACAACATGATAACAACATGACTGACTTTATTCCCTTATACAACATACTGCATGTTCCCCAATAACAACATGACTGACTTTATTCCCTTATACAGCATACTGCATGTTCCACGGTAACAACATGATCAACTTTATTCCCTTATACAACATACTGCATGTTCCCCGATAACAACATGACTGACTTTATTCCCTTATACAGCATACTGCATGTTCCCCGGTAACAACATGATCAACTTTATTCCCTTATACAACATACTGCATGTTCCCCGGTAACAACATGATCGACTTTATTCCCTTATACAGCATACTGCATGTTCCCCGGTAACAACATGACTGACTTTATTCCCTTATACAGCATACTGCATGTTCCCCGATAAAAACATGATCGACTTTATTCCCTTATACAACATACTGCATGTTCCCCACTAACAACATGACTGACTTTATTCCCTTATACAACATACTGCATGTTCCCCGCTAACAACATGACTGACTTTATTCCCTTATACAACATACTGCATGTTCCCCGCTAACAGCATGACTGACTTTATTCCCTTATACAACATACTGCATGTTCCCCGCTAACAACATGACTGACTTTATTCCCTTATACAACATACTACATGTTCCTCGCTAACAACATGACTGACTTTATTCCCTTATACATCATACTGCATGTTCCTCGATAACAACATGACTGACGTTATTCCCTTATACAACATACTGCATGTTCCCCAATAACAACATGACTGACTTTATTCCCTTAAACAACATACTGCATGTTCCCCGATAACAACATGACTGACTTTATTCCCTTATACAACATACTGCATGTTCCCCGATAACAAGGTGCTGTTGAGCTATTGCCATACACAGCTCACTGTTTCCCTGTTCCCCTTTACAACATGTTAGTGACGGACTTCCTGATACAGCACACTCTGTAACTGTTCCCTTACACAACACATTATTGACCTCTCCCTCTACCTACAGTTCATTTACCCAGCCCCCCCCCCCCCCCACATCCCACTGTTAACCTGTGACCTTCCCCTGCCTACAGTTCATGTACCCAGCCCCCACACATCCCACTGTTAACCTATTCCCTTACACAACACATTGTTGAACTCTCATCCCTGTGTACAGTTCACGTGCCCAGCCCCCCAGTCAACCTGGTGGCCTCCACGCTGTCCTCCACCTCCATTGCCATCCGCTGGGGGGAGCCACTGGATCCCAAGGGGAACATCATCCACTACACCCTCTTCTACTATGAGGTGGGCTCCCCTGTCCCTGACGAGCCAATCATTGTCCTCAAGACCAACTACGTTCTCAGCAAGTGAGTGGGGAGGGGTAAGGGGGGAGGGGGAGGGGAGGGGAGGGTTCATAGGTTGGGAATTGGAGGGTGGGGGGTTGTGAGTGGATGGGTGGGTGGATGGAAGGATAGTTGTGTGTGTGTGTGTGTGTGTGTGTGTGTGTGTGTGTGTGTGTGCGTGCGCGTGCTTGTAGGAATGTGTGCTGGTGTACAAACCTGTGGTTCTCATGTCCTGGCATTTTTTATATTTAATTCAAAACATTTGTTGAAGAACTTCTATAATAACTGGATGGAGTTGAGTGTGTGTGTGTGTGTGTGTGTGTGTGTGTGCGCGCGCGCGCGCGCGCGAGTGCAAGAGAGAGAGAGACATTGAGAATCAGGCTGCTCTTAGGATTGTAGAATACCATTCTTGTGTATGCCTAGATCTGAGGTAATCATCATGTCTGAAATGACACAGACCCGAGTGTAACATCATGTCTGAATGACACGAACCTGAGTGTAACATCATGTCTGAATGACATGAACCTGAGTGTAACGTCATGTCTGAATGACACAGACCTGAGTGTAACATCATGTCTGAATGACATGAACCTGAGTGTAACATCATGTCTGACTGACACAGACCTGAGTGTAACATGTCTGAATGACACGAACCTGAGTGTAACATCATGTCTGAATGACACGAACCTGAGTATATCATGTCTGAAAGACACAGACCTGAGTGTAACATCATGTCTGAATGACACAGACCTGAGTGTAACATCATGTCTGAATGACACAGACCTGAGTGTAACATCATGTCTGAATGACACAGACCTGAGTGTAACATCATGTCTGAATGACACAGACCTGAGTGTATCCTCATGTCTGAATGACACAGACCTGAGTGTATCCTCATGTCTGAATGACACAGACCCGAGTGTAACATCATGTCTGAATGACACAGACCTGAGTGTAACATCATGTCTGAATGACGCAGACCTGAGTATATCCTCATGTCTGAATGACACAGACCTGAGTGTAACATGTCTGAATGACACGAACCTGAGTGTAACATCATGCCTGAATGACACGAACCTGAGTGTAACATCATGTCTGGATGACACAGACCTGAGTGTAACATCATGTCTGAATGACACAGACCTGAGTGTAACATCATGTCTGAATGACACAGACCTGAGTGTAACATCATGTCTGAATGACACGAACCCTAGTGTAACATCATGTCTGAATGACACAGACCTGAGTGTAACATGTCTGAATGACACGAACCTGAGTGTAACATCATGTCTGACTGACACAGACCTGAGTGTAACATGTCTGAATGACACGAACCTGAGTGTAACATCATGTCTGAATGACACAAACCTGAGTGTAACATCATGTCTGAATGACACGAACCTGAGTGTAACGTCATGTCTGAATGACACAGACCTGAGTGTAACATCATGTCTGAATGACATGAACCTGAGTGTAACATCATGTCTGACTGACACAGACCTGAGTGTAACATGTCTGAATGACACGAACCTGAGTGTAACATCATGTCTGAATGACACGAACCTGAGTATATCATGTCTGAAAGACACAGACCTGAGTGTAACATCATGTCTGAATGACACAGACCTGAGTGTAACATCATGTCTGAATGACACAGACCTGAGTGTAACATCATGTCTGAATGACACAGACCTGAGTGTAACATCATGTCTGAATGACACAGACCTGAGTGTATCCTCATGTCTGAATGACACAGACCCGAGTGTAACATCATGTCTGAATGACACAGACCTGAGTGTAACATCATGTCTGAATGACGCAGACCTGAGTATATCCTCATGTCTGAATGACACAGACCTGAGTGTAACATCATGTCTGAATGACACGAACCTGAGTGTAACATGTCTGAATGACACGAACCTGAGTGTAACATCATGCCTGAATGACACGAACCTGATGTAACATCATGTCTGGATGACACAGACCTGAGTGTAACATCATGTCTGAATGACACAGACCTGAGTGTAACATCATGTCTGAATGACACAGACCTGAGTGTAACATCATGTCTGAATGACACGAACCCTAGTGTAACATCATGTCTGAATGACACAGACCTGAGTGTAACATGTCTGAATGACACGAACCTGAGTGTAACATCATGTCTGACTGACACAGACCTGAGTGTAACATGTCTGAATGACACGAACCTGAGTGTAACATCATGTCTGAATGATACGAACCTGAGTATATCATCATGTCTGAAAGACACAGACCTGAGTGTAACATCATGTCTGAATGACACAGACCTGAGTGTAACATCATGTCTGAATGACACAGACCTGAGTGTATCCTCATGTCTGAATGACACAGACCCGAGTGTAACATCATGTCTGAATGACACAGACCTGAGTGTAACGTCATGTCTGAATGACGCAGACCTGAGTATATCCTCATGTCTGAATGACACGAACCTGAGTGTAACATCATGTCTGAATGACACGAACCTGAGTGTAATATCATGTCTGAAGACACAGACCTAAGTGTAACGTCATGTCTGAATGACACAGACCTGAGTGTAACATCATGTCTGAATGACACAGACCTGAGTGTAACATCATGTCTGAATGACACAGACCTGAGTGTAACATCATGTCTGAATGACACAGACCTGAGTATATCCTCATGTCTGAATGACACAGACCTGAGTGTAACATCGTGTCTGAATGACACAGACCTGAGTGTAACATGTCTGAAAGACAGAGACCTGAGTGTAACATCATGTCTGAATGACACAGACCTGGGTGTAACATCTTGTCTGAATGACACAGACCTGAGTGTAACATCATGTCTGAAAGACACAGACCTGAGTGTAACATCATGTCTGAATGACACGAACCTGAGTGTAACATCATGTCTGAATGACACAGACCTGAGTGTAACATCATGTCTGAATGACACGAACCCTAGTGTAACATCATGTCTGAATGACACAGACCTGAGTGTAACATCATGTCTGAATGACGCGAACCTGAGTATATCCTCATGTCTGAAAGACACAGACCTGAGTGTAACATCATGTCTGAAAGACACAGACCTGAACGTAACATCATGTCTGAATGACGCGAACCTGAGTATATCCTCTCATGTCTGAAAGACACAAACCTGAGTGTAACATCGTGTCTGAATGACACGAACCTGAGTGTATCATCATGTCTGAATGACACGAACCTGAGTATATCCTCTCATGTCTGACAGACACAGATCCAAGTATATCACCTGTCTGAGTGAACATACCTTGATGCATCATGTGTGAATGATGCAGACCTGAGTACATGATCATGTCTGAATGACAGATCAACATATATCATTATGTCTGAAAACACACACTTGAGTATATCATCATGTCTGAATGATGCGGATCTAGATATGTAACCGCATCTTAAAGACAAATTCCGATGTCAGTGCTTAGGTTTGATGAAGTCATGTAGAGGGGAGGTTTTGGGGAAGGGGAGGGCAGGAGAACATTCGGTATGGGAAAATCCTGTCTTAGGTAAACTTCATGACTCATGTTAATACATTACTCTTTGTTCTGTGTCATC
>CM065744.1:48451887-48469387 GCA_033310375.1 Conus canariensis
AATTGTAGGTAATCCATTGGACAATGGGGAGAAACAAATTACAAGACAAAACAGCAAGTTTCAACCTCTTAAGTCTTCTTCAGGCGAGATGAACCTAACATTCAGGGTAATGAAAATGAAGAACAAGCAGTCACTTACCTTCTCGATTCAACATAAGATGTGCATTTACGCTGTAATTTTTTGACTTTATTGGAAAAAAGTTTCCTTTATTAACTTTTTTGGGTGAGGGGGGTTCATTATTTAGTATATCTTGTTAACTTGTGTGAAGTTTTTGTTGCATTTGAATGCCTGTCGAGCTTTTTACGCATTTTTGTAAGCTGTAATGATAAATTGAAGCGGAGTGATTGGTGTCTTGAGCACGTCTCGTCCCCGAGTCTTTTCCCTTTACTGTGTGGGGGAGTCGTGGGGGCACCACAGCCCAGCCTCATCCCCCTGAAAGGATGTCAGTAGATAAGCTCCCATACAGCAATGACACAGACACACCTTACCTTTACAGAGAGTATGGTTCCTCCTCGCCCGGCACGCCTGCAGGCCAAGCCTCGGGCCAACTCCATCGTGGTGCAGTGGGCGCCCCCTCCCCCGGACTCCAAGATCCTGGTGCGGGGTTACATCCTGGGCTACGGTCGTGGCATCGCCGACGTCTACCAGGTCCGCCTGGATGCCAACACTCATGATTACACCATCAAGAACTTGCGTGAGTGGAGCAGCACATGGTTTTGTGTGGTGTGGAGGGTCGTGGTGGTAAGGTTTATTTGAGGAGCGGTTTGCATCAGAGAGAACGGAATAGTCCTCTTTTTTTTTTCTTCTTTTTCCAGATTACTTAAAATGTTGATTAAAGTTCATCAAAAAAAAAGTAGACTATTCTTTGGTGTGTGTGTGTGTGTGTGTGTGAAAGAAAACGGCACAGATTTACGGAGCTAAAGATGGAAATCCATGTTTTGTATTACAGTCACAAGTATTACTGGTAAGGATGTCCATGTAAACACTCATAATGACATTCTTGAGGAGTGATGCTCATGATACTTATGACAGCGGTGATGAATTTCATCAGTAATAACAGCAGCAATGAATGATGAATGATCTTTGGGGTGTATGACAGCAGTGATGAATTTCATGAGTTACAACAGAAGCAATGATAAATGATCTTGGTGGTGTTAAAGCTGTGATTATTTTTCGTCTTGGGAACAAAAGAAATAAGAGCAGTGATGTTTTGGGGGGACAACTTCAGTTTAATGGTGGTAGTAATAATGTACATGAAGATGATTCATATGGAACACTGTTGCAGCTGAAATTGATAACAATGTTGATAAAATAAACGTTGATGATAGTAACAGCAACGCTGTTCTTTAACCTTTACAGAGCCGACGTCAGAGTATGTGATCTCCATCAAAGCTTTCAACAACCTGGGCAATGGGCCCAGCCGCTATGACACCGTGGTCACCAGTGCCGACATTGGTATGCACTGTCTTTTGTGTGTGTGTGTGTGTGTATGTGTGTGTGTGTGTGTGTGTGTGTGTGTGTGTATGTGTGTGTGTGTGTGTGTGTGTGTGTGCTGAAACCTGCATCCATGTATCTGCATCTCTCTCTCTCTTGTCTCTCTGTCTGTCTGTCTGTCTCTCTCTCTCTCTGTCTCTCTCACTGTGTGTCTGTCTCTCTGTGTCTCTCTCTGTGTCTCTCTGTTTCTGTGTCTCTCTGTCTTTATCTCTGTGTGTGTGTGTGTGTGTGTGTGTGTGTGTATTTGAGGGAGGGGGTGGGTGGGTTTGCTTTGGTTTAATAAGAATGTGTGTGTGTGTGTGTGTGTGTGTGTGTGTGTGTGTGTGTGAGTGAGCAATGTTTGTGTACATATGCTGTGTGTATGTAGTGTGTGTGTGTGTGTGTGAGTGAGCGGTGTTTGTGTACATATGCTGTGTGTATGTAGTGTGTGTGTGTGTGTGAGTGAGCTGTGTTTGTGTACATGTGCTCTGTGTGTGTGTGTGTGTGTGTGTGTGTGTGTGAGTGAGCGATGTTTGTGTACATATGCTGTGTGTATGTAGTGTGTGTGTATCTACAGAGGTGACACACATGACAGTTATTATAATTATTCAGGTTTTAAGCTATTTCATTCCATGCATGGCCTTTGTGGGTGGCTGGACTATAGAACAACACAAGATGACGATGACTTAACTGTGGAACAAACATGAATTATTAAAACAAATGTTTTTGTTTTGTCATATTTTCAGTGCACCGCCATGCTTGGTTTTTGATCAGGGCACTTGCTATTTTCATCCCCAAAAGACCTTTTTTTTTTTTTTAAATTTGGAAAAGTTTTCATGTGGAAAGCATCTTACTAATCTTAATGGGAACACGTTCATTTACATGTTGAAGAAAAAATGGCATTGTGATAAATATTTCTTAGTCTTCATAGTCTTAAAGGAAAAAAAAACCCCGTCAATTGATATGGTAGGGAGGAACAGTAACTTTGTGTTAAAGAACCAGGCCCAAAAGAATAAGGTCAGTCGATTTGATGGGGGAACAGTAACAAATGTGATGACTGATTCCCAAAGTGAAAACGTTGGTTGACATCATGTACGAGAGAGAGAGATAATGTTGCTTATAGCTCAGCCAACTGCGGGCCGTATCAGGGCGGACATGTTGGAATACCACATGCAATAAATGAGAGATGTTAGCCACAAACATATACGTTGTGGATGTTTAAAAAGTTCATCTCTCCGTCAATGCAGTTGCCTGCCTTGCTTGTTTCAGCGGAGGAGCCAGCCACTCCCATGATGCCTCCCATCGGCCTGAAGGCCATTGTGTTGACCTCCTCCACCATCGTGCTGACTTGGGCCGACGACTCGCTAGGCAAAAGCCAGAAGATCGTCGACTATCGTTACTACACTGTGCGGTACTCGGCTCTCCCCCGTGGAAAAAACAAGTAAGTCTGGGATCCTTCGTGTGTGGTGTTGATGGGAAAGGGGTGGTGTGTGTAGAGTATGCCAAGTTTATTTTTCGATTTATTATTTGTTCATGCAAGGTGGTATCAGACTAGTGAAAAAATGTTAAAAAGGGGGGAAAAAAGACAGGAAAAAGACACCCCACCTCCAACCCACCCCAGCTGTCGAAACTAGCAAGCAAAAGATGGAATAGAGTATATATGTGTTGGAGAAGGGCGGATGTGGGTATATGAGTATGTTTGGGGTGAAAAAAGAAAGGATCATTCAGGAAGGAAGGAAGGGGGTAAAAAAAACGGTCGATTTGAATTGCCTGACAAAACCACAGATGGTACATGTGAATATCTTCTGACCTCAGAACAGTGTGTGTGTCCTTGCATCCTTACTGATATTGAAACTAATACCTGAGCATCCTTTTGGGTGTTCATTATTTGGTGTGGGTGTGTGGTATATGGGTCTTCTCATGCTGCACCAAGGCCAGTAATAAATGTCTCATCTTCATCCAAGTCCTGCTCTAAATACTTAATACTGATGCTACAGTGTATTCAGTGTTCTTTCATATCAGGTCAAAATCCATGTATTCCTGTTACTTCCCTTGGTCAGGGTCCTTGTGTGGTGTCTTTGGTATGGTCAAAGTCTGTTACATCCAAGTAGGATGCTGGTGGCTCTTCCAGTGCACACTGTAGCCCTGTTGTCAGGAAAGTCAGTTAAGAGTAATTTCCCCTTTCCTTAGTTTCAAAGTGAGGTGACTGCAGGCAGAAACTGAAACAAACTTAAAAGAAGATTTACTGTTCTGCCGAAAGAAAGAGACTAACACATCACAGGGCTGTTTCCTGTCACTCTCCTTGGCTGCCTTTTCCAAAAAAGTTTTTTTTCTTTCATCGACGGTTTTTCTACCTTCATTTGCTGTATGTATTTTCCCAGGTAGATTTTTATCTCGTTTTTTTTTTTTAGTTGCAAAATGGGGCGACTGCAGACAGAAATCTATACAAATCTTAAAAAGTTTAAGTACTGTATCCACCAAACATGAACAAACAAATCGCAAGACAAAACAGGACGTGTTTCGACCTCGTAGGTTTCCTTCAGGGAAGTTAAACAACCCTCAGGACAATGAAAATGAAGAACGTACAATCACTTGTCTCATCAAGTTCAACACAAGATGGGAGTTTATCTAAGCAGATATAGTACTTAAACTTTTTAAACTCTGTAACTTTGTTTTTCCTTTTCAGGATGTTTTAAAAAGAAAGGGTATCAGTTCCGCCAGAAGACATTCAGGATGTGTTTACCCAGTTTGTGAGAATCCTGGGAAGGTTGTTAATGGTCAGCAGGTCTGTAATACTACCAAAGCTGAACTGTCTTGTTGATGTCGGAACAGATTCCTGAACGCCACAGACCTGGTGGCCCACATTGACGGCCTGCGACCCAACACACAGTACGAGTTCGTGGTGCGGGTCATCAACGGCCGTCGGCAGAGCGAGTGGTCCATGTCGGTCACCAACACCACCTTTGAAGCAGGTCAGTCCATGAAGAACTGCTGTGATTACATGGAGGCTTGTGGTGTGTGTGTTCAGTGGGCAGGTGGGATAGAAAAATCACAACTGCCGTTGTCTTATTGTATTTAGACATTTGGGGTGCTGACTTCACAATGTTTTGCTTGCCATCTGAAGATTAAAACTATGAAAATCAACCCATTTTGGGGGGGGGGGGGGGGGGGGGGGGACCTTAGTTATCATGTAATATTTTATTTCTGAATTGTATTGCTTCTTATGTAAGGGGTGCGACAGTAAAGTCATCTTCTTTTCTGTTTTACATCTCCTCCTATCCCTATCACACATTCTTTTAAAATTTCTTTACATCTTGTTTTTTATGCATCTGATACTTCTCCCTGTTGTCAGTCACCAGTTTCCTGTTTGTTCTGTTCATCAGAAATAGAAAGCAATCCCTGCTTTCCAGACGCATTTGCTTAGTTACTTGATTTGTTACTGGGGAAGATTGCTCTTTATTTACATTTGTTCACACATAACTGATCTAGAGATAAATGCCAAGTGAGGCGACTGCAGGCGGAAATCTGAACAAATCTGAAAAAGTATTTGAAGTAACTCTGCGACACAACAGACAAAGGAATCACAAGACAAAACACGACGTGATTACCTCCTAGGTCTTCTTCAGGCAAGAGAAACAGTACTCAGGACAACGAAAATGAAGAACGAGCAATCACTTATCTTTTCAAAAAGAAACACGAAAAGCGTCGTGTTTTGTCTTGTGATTTGTTTGTCCATGTTGTCTCGCAGGGTTACTTCAAATACTTTTAAAGATTTGATGTAGAGATGTTGGCCGGCAGCATAAGCTGACCAGAGGACCCTACACAGAAAGTCACATGGATTAAAACCTACGTTTTGTGTTGTCTACCTTAGCCCCTGGCTCGGAGCCCAGAGACTTGACCCCCGTCCCCCTGGCCAACGACCCGCTGGCTGTCAGTATCCATTGGCAACCACCGCAGAGACCCAATGGACAGATCACGGGTGAGTCTGAATGCTTGTGTGGTGCTGTGGGGATGCAGTCAGCCCTGTTTACCCGTACATTTCACTGTATTTTGTACATATGTTTGGCGAAAATATGATGAATACGGCAAACAGGAAAATATACGTAAAAAAAAAAAGATCTGGAGATGAAGTTCTTGAGGGGTAGTTGCACTTGCAGTGTATAACCATTGTGTTTGAGTGCCACAACCAAAGAGTGACAACTCGCGCAAAATCCTGCGCGCAAACTCGTGTCTGGATGACGTTGGAACAGTAGCAGGGACCCCCAGCATTTACAAAAATTAGAAAATGTGGAAGAATTGTACACACACTTTGAGGAAAATTGGCTCATTTTAATGGAGAAACACACCAATAGCAGCTTGAGGGTGAATAGGTCTGTACAGTGGATCATCCTCGAGTCGTGGGGTAATAGAAGTGATTCAGCTGGTCCATGATGTAGTCTTCAGACCTGTTTACCTGTACGATTTCACCATATTTTGTACACACGTTTGGCGAAAATACGACGAATACGAGGAACTGAAAAGAAATACATCAAACAAAATTCTGCAGACAGAGTTCTTGAGTGGTAATTGAACATGGGTAAAACATTAAAAAAAATTTTTTTTTTAAAGTTGCGGCAGAGGCTTTGACCAAAGAGCGACAACTCTTGCTAACTTCTGCGTGTGAAATCGATTTTACAGTGTCCGTTTCTTCGACAACATACCCTGTCACGTCGAAAAACCAGCAACAGAGCGTGAGCGTGTGCCAAAGTATGCTGATGAATCAGGTTTGAAAGTAGCTTGTATGAGAAAGAACCTGTTTTGCTGTAGTCAGTGCAAGATCGTGTGGTTCTTACTGGTAAGAATCGTCTGCAATGTGATGGCAGGTGGAAACTAAATGAAGGACCGTCCCTTCTCCCTCCTGTTTTTACAGAAATGTGGAATTGTGTGCACACTCTTTGCAGAAAATACGCTTATTTTCATTGGAAAGTACACCAAAAGCAGATTCCGGATGAACAGGTCTGAGTCTTCATCCTGTTGTTCCCTGACTTGTGAGGAGAAACTCTAAGGAGAGCTCGACACAGAAGGTTGTCAGAAAAGAATCCCCCCCCCCCCATAGTTTTACATTAATTATGTTGTCTGGATTTCTTTCTGTTAAAAGTATACAGATCCTGACAAGGTTTTGACAAGATTCAAGGTGAGATTGAAGTGCCAAGAACTGCTGTTAAACATTTGTAATCGTTTTCCTGCGTAGCAACAACAGTATCTGTTGGTCAGTTGTACAAAATTTCCCTGTTTAGTCCTCAGAAGTTATGCAAGATCTAGGTATGTCATGTTTAATTCCTCTCATGGTGTTCAATATCAGACACAGGTTGTGTGTGTGTGTGTGTGTGTGCGTGCGTGCGTGCGTGCGTGCGTGCGTGCGTGCGTGCGTGCGTGCGTGTGAATGATTAGAGTGTGTGATAGTATGTATGCACATAGTATGTATGCACACTTGTCTTTCATGAATGTCTTTACTTGTGTCATTAAGTTCTCATTTGTCAGGTATTATCAGAAATGCTGTCTATGAGATCATCAGTACAGTGTCTGTGTACTTGTGTGTGTGTGTGTGTGTGTGTGTGTGTGTGTGTGTGTGTGCTGGCGCATGCATGTGCATGCGTGCACTGTGTGTGTGTGTGCGTGCGCATGCATGTGTGCTCTGTGTGTGTGTGTGTACAGGTTACCTGATCTACTACACGACCGATGCTGCCCAGGAGGACAGGAACTGGGTGCTGGAGGGGGTGTTGGGTGACAAGCTGTCCACCGTCATCACCAAGCTGACCGCCGACACCACCTACTACATCAAGGTGCAGGCCCGCAATGCCATCGGCTACGGACCTGTGTCACGCATGGTCAAGTATCGCACCCCTGCTGGTAAGTGTGTGTAGTGTGTGTTTGTGTGTGTGTTTTGTGTGTGTGTGTGGTGTGTGCGTGCGTGTGTGTAGAGGAATGTATTGGGGGGTGATAATCTGTAGGTGTTTCTCTTTGTGAAATTTGTGGATAGGAGAAGAGAGAGCAGATAGCAACATTGATGTGAAGATACAGGCATAAAATACCATCAGTTACACATATAGGAAAATGTTACATTCTGCACACGTTATATGTAACCTTGAATAATGAAAAATGGTGCTGAGTTCGGGTTATTGTAAAGCTAAGAGCAGAGACCTGGCCTCCTAACACATCGATGAGGGAGAAGCTCTATGGATCTCTGGAAGGCCTCCACCGTACAGCAACGTCAGCGCCTCTGGGTTCCTGTCTGAGTGAACGAAGAAGTTATCATGGAACGTAGATCTTTGTAAAAGAACTACCTTTAAGAAATATGTATAAGTATGAATCTGAGTAAAAGCTAGAAATCTGAATTAAAAAAGGAATTGAGATTTTATGAAAAAAAAGGTAATGATAAAGAATTTGTCTGTTCTCTCAGTGCCAGAAGGAGCCCTGCAGGAGTCGGAGGAGTCAGAGGGTCTGCCCATGAACATCATCATCATCATCGTCGCCTGTGTGGCCGGCATTGGCTTTGTTGTCGTCATCGCCATCATCACGGTCTTCCTCTGCCGTCGCCGTGACAACATGCAGAACAGAGGAAGGTGAGCACAAAATATGGAAGGGGGATGGGGGGGTGGGGTGGTAACAAATAGTGATGCTGCTGGTGAAAATCATGGATAAGTCACCAAACTTTGAATTTTATCTTCTTTTTTTTTCACAGAGGATACTTGAAATAGTTTTTGCATTTTGTTCATAAATATTGTTATATCTTGAGAAGATTTAACTTAATACAGGTTATATTTGAAAAGAACACTACAGTTCAGCATGTTCAGTTGCCTTTCTTAAATATTATTGAAAAGAGAGATGAGAGAGAGAGAGTTTTCACTTCGTGTCTGTTTGAAAAGACAAAGTGGTATCATTTATTTGCTGTGCATTGGGTGAACATTTCTGCGCACACCTGCACACACGCACAAAACGGAGTAAATGTACCTTTAATATTCAGATCTAATAGGTGGATTTCCAACTCATGAGCAAGGGTAAGAGTAGGTGAGAAAGGAGCCTGAATAGTTGAAGAAAATGATTTGCCCCCCACAACCCCAAATATTAATACTACATCAGTTCAAGTGATGCTGACCTTGAAAAATCTTCAGTTTGAAGTTTGGGATGATATATGCTCACATGGGCAAGTTGAAATGTTTATGTCATACAAAATTAATTCATCTTCAGCTGGACAGCTCATGCTTTCATTCTTAGCTGTAGGGTGAAGTTGAACAGGTTTGGGCTAAACGACGTGATCACAGGTGGGTTGAATATCGCCTCTTCACAACAATGTCTGTCTCACAGCTACAAATCCCCGGTGAAGCCAGTGAAGGCGACGTCCAAGGACGTGCCCCCTGACCTCTGGATCCACCAGCCCTCCCACATGGAGCTGCAGCGCATGGACAAAGGACGACGCTCCGAGTCCTCCGTCTCCGTAGCCACCAGCACCCTGCCTCGTGGTTCCCACGCCTCCACGGAGCGCTTGGACGATCTGCCTCCTGTGGCAGATAATGAGAGAAAGAGGAACTCCTATGTTGGTGAGTGGGGGATGGGAACAGGTGGGGGAGGACATGAATTGCATGGTCTTCTAGAGGAACTCTTATGTTGGTGAGTGAGGGATTGGGTACAAGTGGGGGAGGACATGAATCATCTTTCTTTCAGTGTATGACGTCTGCACAGGAGGGCATGATTTCACCTGCATGGGTTCTTCATTTGGGTAGCCTGATTAGGTAAAAACTATGAACACCATTTTCATTGAAACTGAATGGACAGATGAATTGGGATCCAGGGAAGATCACAGCAAATTTTGGTTTAGATGCAAGTCATAGGACGGTTCCCGCCTTTTTTTTTTTCTCACTGTCAATAAATTGGAGCTTTGGATTGACAGTAATAGACGTCCCAAGTGCGTTACTATGATAAAAACTTCACTATCCAATAACTTGTGCTTCTTCTGTCCATCCATTATAGAGTAGTTGACCATTTCACTGTCCAGTCGAACTGCTGCCAGACTGTATGTTTCGCTTTTGTCAGTGTCTTCACTTCTCCAGTGTCTTGCCGAAGTAGGAAGTCACACCTGGACATTGACTTTAAGGCTGTCAGCCAGTTAGTTACAATGGCTGCAGCTGCTCTCGTGAACAACACAAGATTTTGTGATATTTCCGTCATAAGTCGGTGGACTGAACATGGAAAAGAACTTCGAGAACTGGATTACCACTTGTCACAGTCCCTGATTTTTTTTTCCCCCTGAAAAAAAAACAACAAATTTTTCCCCCTTGATTTCCACTTTTAGTTTTTGATGAAATCGGCGAAATCCAGAAGTGGGAACTCTGAATACTGTACTTATTGCATGGTGCATGCTTGTTACTTAGCATGGGGAAAGAATTTAGAGAATTGATTGCCACTTTTTTTGGTCCCTGATTATTTTTCTCTGAAACCCACCCCTCCCTCCCTTGATAGCCAGTATTAGTTTTTGCTGAAATCTCAGAATTGTGGGAGAAGTGGGAGCTCTGAATACTGTACTCATTGCATGGTGACCCTTCCCTCCCTTGATAGCCAGTATTAGTTTTTGCTGAAATCTCAGAATTGTGGGAGAAGTGGGAGCTCAGAATACTGTACTCATTGCATGGTGACCCCTCCGTCCCTTGATAGCCAGTATTAGTTTTTGCTGAAATCTCAGAATTGTGGGAGAAGTGGGAGCTCTGAATACTGTACTCATTGCATGGTGGTATTGTGTTTGATTCAGTGCCTCTTCACTTGATCCTCCCAATGGAAGAATCAGTTTTGTCTGTGTGTGTGTGCTTTGGCGAATCACATTGTGTAGTGCCACTGTTGCACCGCCAGAGTACTATGGGTGTTGGTGTTTTTCCTAAGAAACATGCAAGGTCATTGGATGAACTGGAGACCCACCCTAATAAAAACACACCAACTCCACAGAAAACCAGAGATCTTTTGGCAGGGATCATAATTGTCAAGATAAAAGAAATTTCAGAAATGTTGAATACTGTTTTCCAAGTTTGAAGTGTAGAAATAGTGTGTGTGTTTGATAGCTGTTATAAGCTTAGAGGCTGTTTGAGTAACGTGGTGAAGATTCTTATCACTTGATTTGTAGTGGCTGCTTATTTATGCTTGGAAAGAATTAACCTGTGTTCAGGATTTAAGGGAAAGGGAGGGCTCACCAGTGGAATTTCTTTTATTCATTTTTTTTTCTATTTATTTTTTGTTGCTTATTTTCTGTACTCTATTTTGTGGCTTTACTGCTAGGCTGCTTATTCCATTTCCTCTCTACTCTGCTGTCTTTAGTTGCCTCCTGTCAAAGCCTGGCGTTTACAAAGAGCCAGATCTTTCTAAAAGATTTTCCAAAAACCCTTCTTCCCATCTTCTTCCCCCCCCCACCCCCCTCCACTCACCCCACCCTAGACCCCCTCCTTCTCAAACACTCTGGCGCTGATTGTGGTGACGGTAGAAACTTTGTTCAAAGATGTCCCAGCTGATGTGATCTTTGAATTTCTCAAAGAGATTAACATTTTTCAGTGATCTAAAAATTTACAGAAGAAAGATTTGTAACAAAATTTCCAGTGTGTTTTTAGAAGGTGTATTTCAAAGGGTTGTGTGAATGAGGGTTTTTTTTTTTTAATGACTTGTGAGTTGATTTGAACTTGTGATGACAGCCCTGATATGGCCCTTTGTGGTCAGCTGGGCTATAAGCAGCATTATCTTACGTTATTGAAGAGAGACTGGGACATGCATGGCTGTCCACAGGAGAGAGCGGGTACCCATCCAGTGGGGAGGAGAGGTACCAGCCAGTGCAGCCCAGAAACATCATCCGTCCCAAACCCATCACTCTGCCTGTCGACGGCCAGGGCCCTCCACGAGAACGTGCGTACTGCATGTGTGTGTGTGTGTGTGTGTAAGTGTGTGAATGTGTGTGTCAGTGTGTGTGTGTGTGTGTGTCTGTGTGTGTGTGTGTTTAATGGATTGCTGGAAGATAGAAAAGAGGGGGACAAGGGGTAGGATTTGTGTGGATCTCAGTCCATGTGGATTCATCGTGAGAACCCCTCACCCAAAAAAGAGAAAAGCTCAGCATTGTTGATCATAGAATGGAAGGATACTGGCGCAGCTCTATGCTGTAGTAGTGTAGGATGCTTTGGCAGGCCATCTTGGTACCGGATCAACCATGACAACTTGGCCAAACAGGAGCTTGCTAAGAGTTTGACATGGTATGCACATCTGGCCAAACAGGGAGTGGAAGAAATAAAATCCATATTGGCATGACAGACACTGGTTGATATACCTCTGTGCATTGAATTAGTATGTGTGTGTGTGTATCTGTGTGTGTGTGTGTGCGCGCGCGTGTGTGCGTGCGCGCGCATGTGTTTGTATGTATGTGTGTGTGGTGTGTCACAGCGGTGGCGACAGTGACGGCCCTTCCCAACGGTCACATCCTTGGCTACGGGGATGGTGGAATGGGCCAGGCAGGCCCTGTAGGTATGAGACCTGTGTACCCACGCACCCAGTACAACACTCAGTACACTGGAGCCCAGCCACCCAGGGTACACGCTGGGGACATCCCTCACTCCACTCAGAGTGAGTCTCTGTGTGTGTGTGTGTGTGTGTGTGTGTGTGTGTGTTGTGTGTTCATGTCTGTGTCAGTGTCTCAGTCTATCTGTACTCTGTGTATATTTTGTAGCATAATTGAAGCAGGTTTTGTTTGGAAAATTGCTGTGTTCATTTTTTTTTCTTGTGTGTGTTTTTTTCTGAGTTGATTCCAGACATAATTATCGCATATATGAATAAGAGTTTTGCTCGTGTGTGTGTGTGTGTTTGTGTGTGTGAGTGTGAGTGAGTGAGTGCGCGTGTGTGTATCCCTGTGTGTGTGAGAGAGGAGAGAGAGAAAGAAGAGGAGGAGGAGGGTGAAAGAGAGCATGTGTAAAAGTAGGCTTGACTTTTGAAAAAAGAAATTAAAATGACCAGTATGAATGATTTTTGAGCCATGCAGAAGTGCATGTTCACTTTTTTTCTTCCATTTTCTCTTTCTTTCAGGTTTGTTTATTTGTTTATATTAGGATTGTCGGAATGAAATTTGACTGATTTGTGGAATGCAGAGAAAAAAAAAAGGGAAAAAACCAAAAGAATGCTCTCCTTTATAACCTAGCAACACAGACTACTAACCTCTGCACTGTTTGATCAGGCTTGTCTGTCTGTCTGTCTGTCTGTCCAGTTGTCCATCCTGTTTTTTCCCCTCACAGTTCTATTGATTGCATGGAGTGAGCAAACTAACTGCAGGTGACTGCTAACATTGAGAAAACATAGTTGTCTTTGCATGTCTGTATTTGCAGTGAGTGTAAGAAGCATAGCCGCACACAGTCACTTGTCGCATACCATCACCAGCACTAAACGCTTCAGCAGACAGTGTGTGTTGAATAGAACACGCATTTAGTCTAGCACTGGCAAGCTTGGGCACAACACAGACATGCTGATGCCTGTATAGTGAAGAGGATGCTGTTGTCAGCAGTTTGATCACTCTACAAATTGACTCGCGCTGGCTCCGCATCATAGCAGTTATTGTTGTCAGTAGGGGGCTTAGTAGGTTGTGTCCTGCATATGTTAGATCAGGACAGGCACCATGAATACCGCCAAAGTGACACGGCAGAATCTATGGCTGATACTAGACAGGCACATAACGCTGATGGGGATGACAGCTTACATGGATGGGTCCAGACTGAGATGACTCCAAATGTAGATATAATCGGACGAAGGTGACACCAGACAGGGATGATACCAGATAGGGATGACATCAGATAGTGATGATACCAGACAGGGATGACTCCAGATAGGGATGACACCAGACAGGGATGACACCAGACAGGAATGATACCAGATAGGGATGACATCAGATAGTGATGATACCAGACAAGGATAGTACCAGACAGGGATGACTCCAGATAGGGATGACTCCAGATAGTGATGATACCAGACAGGGATGACTCCAGATAGTGATGATACCAGACAGGGATGACTCCAGATAGGGATGACTCCAGATAGTGATGATACCAGACAGGGATGACACCAGACAGGGATGACACCAGACAGGGATGGCACAGTCAGGGGTGGCATGGAAGAGACAAGGACTGCTGTGGAAAGGGAGGACTGTGAACAGACAAGACACCAAACAGGAATAACACCAAAGAGGGACAACCCTGGAATGGATGACACCAGACAGGGACAGTGCAGACAAACACCAGGCAGTGGTGACACACAGTTCCAGGAGAAGGCAGATCAGATTGAGGAGATACAGAACAGAGCCCATAGAAATGCGGCTGCTGGTAGTCTCAGGTGATCTGATTGGACCACACCTGTTCAGCCTCTACACACGCAGTCTGGGTGCCCATAGACATAAGCTTGGTCAGGTTAGAGGCCTTCACAACTCTTCAGTCCAACAAGTGCAGTAACTTGCACACACATTCACTGAATGTGCACGCGCATACACGTAAAGCATGGAGGCACATGCAGGCACAGAGATGCTTACGCACTCATAGACACACGGACATAACAGGCAGGCCTGCAGGCACGCTCTCTCTCACACACACACACACACACACACACAGTGGCACGGTGCATGGCATGCTGCAATGTTTCAGACAAAGGAGCCATGACCACCAGCGAGAGCGAAGACGGTGATGATCGCGGCGGTGTTGATGGCACCGATGATGGCTACGTCACCAGGATTGGCTATGGCATGTATCCTCTCCCGTGCCCCCAGCCCCACTGTCCTTACCAGTAGCCCCTCCCTGTTCTTTGTGTTTCACTCTGTAGCTGTCTGTACTGGAGTGGAGGGGTACACAGTGTGTCTGGAGCGGTCTGCTACAGTAACCCCTTTGCTGTTGTGTGAGGCACGCCCCAGAGCTGATCACGTCATGCTGGGTTGACAAGAAAGATGACTACATGTGACAATATAGGCCTTTGTGCTGTTTGCTTTTGAGGTGTATTTTCCCTCCTGAGGCACTTGACAGTATTACTGATAAGGAAGTCACTGTTGTCTGGAAGTGATGGATGAGGTTTTCATGTTCAGCGGGTAGAAAATGAATACTAAGGGAGGTCACTGTTGTCTGGAAATGATGTATAAGGTTTTCCTGTTCAGCTGGTGGAAGATGAATGCTAAGGGAGGTCGCTGTTGTATTGAAATGATGTATAAGGTTTTCATGTTCAGCGGGTAGAAAATGAATACAAAGGGAGGTCACTGTTGTCTGGAAATGATGGATGAGGTTTTCCTGTTCAACCAGTAGAAGATGAATACTTAGGCTGTCATATTTTGATAATACCAGTTTTTATATTTTGACAGTTACTTCATCATCAGTTGTCGGTTTTAGAGTAAGGCTGTTGTTATGTGTGATTAGTACTAGTTTTTGTATTTTGACAATCATTTCATCATTGATTGTTGCTTGAGATATTAGAGTTCTGGCAGCATCTGGTGCCTTTGACAAGTCTGTTAAGTTAGCATGGCCGATTGTTTCCTCTAACGTGGGGCTGAAAGTTGGACAATGTGCTGGCGCTGATACAGACCATGGTTCTTTCCTCATAAAAAAAAAAGGATTGGTCAGGGAGTGGTGTAGAAGGGTTGTGTATGGATGTTCCTTGGTATCTCTTGGCTGTGAAATTAGAACCACAAAGAAATGCTTCAGTGGTTTCAGAACTTGGGTAAAAGGTATGTTGATGAAGGGACCTTGATTGTAGAGCTCTGGGAGATGGAATGTCTATGGTTCTAATTCTCGAATGCTGTGCTATCCATTTCTTGTGTATCTGTGGGTTATATCTCCCATCTTTATCAGTATCTCTGAAGGGATTTTATACGCATGGTCCGTTTTCGGTCATCTGTTTTCTATTTTCGGGGACACTGTGAATGTTCATTGTCACCTGGACGATGATTCTCATGAACCATGCTCTGTGACGGTCTCGGCAGCAAAGGGGTTAATGAGCATGACTAGACTAGGGCAGGTAATTTCTTCTCTCAAGAGAACAAGGCAAACACAAGGAAGTGTGGCTTTTTAAAGAACATTTTTTATTTTAACTACATTCAAAACCAGACGGTTGATTTTCAGTTGTGCATTCTAAATGCATGGCAGGACAGGCTGCTATGCCAAGTTGATTGTTCGATTGTTCTTGAAAGAACAGGACTAAGTCTTTATTTATGTATAGCAAGTATTGTTAGTGTTTGTCTCGTTCCTTGAGAACTAGTGAAAGCTAGTGTAGGGTTGATGTTGGAACCTGGCGTGTTTCATTGGTGATTCTGTTGTGTAGTGTCCGTAGTGAGCGCAGAGCTAGGTGTGCTGGTTAGACAGATAATGTGAGCTCATGTAGAAATGTTACCCTCCCTGAAATTGTCCTTGTTGAGGTGTTCCCATTGGCAACTTGTGTTACACTGAAACCTGTCCAGAAAGACCCTTTCCCCTTTAACACCCTCCCTCCCCTCCCTCCCCCATCCCAGGCTTTTTTTTTTTTTTAAATTTGCCTCTCTTTTGATACCTTTTTATTCAGCATCTCCCTATCCCCATCCTCATTCTGTTCTCAGTTAAATGCAGACCCCCTTACCCTCATTTGAGACCCTCTCCCAGTCAAGACCCTCTCCCAGTTCAAGACCCTCTCCCAGTTCAAGACCCTCTCCCAGTCAGGATGCTCTCCCAGTCAAGACCCTCTCCCAGTCAAGACCCTCTCCCAGTTCAAGACCCTCTCCCAGTCAAGTCCCTCTCCCAGTCAGGACCCTCACCCAGTTTTAGACCCTCTCCCAGTCAAGACCCTTTCCTAGTCAGGACAATCTCCCAGTCAAGACCCTCTCCCAGTTCAAGTCCCTCTCACAGTCAAGACCCTCTCCCGGTCAGGACCCTCTCCCAGTTCAAGACCCTCTCACAGTCAAGACCCTCTCACAGTCAAGACCCTCTCCCGGTCAGGACCCTCTCCCAGTCAAGACCCTCTCCCAGTTCAAGACCCTCTCCCAGTCAAGACCCTCTCCCAGTCAGGATCCTCTCCCAGTTTTAGACCCTTCCCAGTTTTAGACCCTCTCCCAGTCAGGACCCTCTCCCAGTTTTAGACCCTTCCCAGTTTTAGACCCTCTCCCAGTGGAAATTCTCTCCCAAACAAAACCCTCTCCCAGTCAAGACCCTCTCCCAAGCGAAACCCTCTCCCAGTCGAGACCCTCTCCCATTCGGGACCTTCTTCCAGTTTTAGACCCTCTCCCAAGCGAAACCCTCTCCGAGTTGAGACCCTCTCCTAGTCAGGACCCTCTCCCAGTCAAGACCCTTCCCAGTTTTAGACCCTCTCCCAGTGGAAATTCTCTCCCAAACAAAACCCTCTCCCAGTCAAGACCCTCTCCCAAGCGAAACCCTCTCCCAGTCGAGACCCTCTCCCATTCGGGACCTTCTTCCAGTTTTAGACCCTCTCCCAAGCGAAACCCTCTCCGAGTTGAGACCCTCTCCCAGTCGGGACCCTCTCCCAGTCGGGACCTTTTCCCAGTTTTAAACCCTCTCCCAGTCGAGATCCTTGTAATCTAGAATCCTCCCAGTTGAGACCTCCCTGTGACAGACTCCCCCACGTAATTGAGACCTTGCTCAGTTGAGAGGCCGTCTCTATTGAGACTGCCATCCATTTAAGAGCCCCCCCTCCCACTACCAACCCGCTCAAAGTTAAGACCCATCCCAGTTAGAGACCCATTCCTGATTGAGATCCCCTCCCTACAGAGATTCCCTCCCCGTTGAGGCTCCTTCCCAGTCTGGACTGCTTTGTGATCCAGACCCTCTCTCAAAGGGTTCCCTGAGGTCAGTGTTGACAGGTTTCATGTGTCATGGTATGTGTGTGTGTGTGTGTGCATGTTGTGATGAATTGGTGGACACCGTACTAACACTGTATTTTACTGATTGTTTATGAAGGTGAAATGTCTGTTGAGTGTTCATGCACCAAATGTCATGATGAAGGCCTAGGATGATCAGATTGATGCATC
>CM065744.1:48474387-48504387 GCA_033310375.1 Conus canariensis
AGGCAGATGTCAGGATTTTGGTCCTCTTGGCTGATTATGGAAAGCAAGGAGCAGGACAAACCACTTTCTGCACTAAGCCCGTTTGCTATACAGAAGGGCTTTCAAGGCATTGCAGGAGACCCACAGTCCATTAAACGTCTCAGAAATGGTACATTTCTTATCCAGTGTAAAAGTAAGAAACAATCGGAGCAGCTGCTGAAAGCTACAAAGCTAGTAGACCGAGAGATCCGGGTGACTCCCCATAAACAGCTGAATTCCTCTAAGGGAGTGATTCGATGCCCAGATCTTAGAGGTGTCTCAGAGGCAGAGATCAAGGCGGAACTTGCATCCCAGGGTGTGACAGAGGTGCATAGGGTGACAGTTAAAAAAGGTGCAGAAAGAGTGGCCACCAACACCCTCTTTCTGACATTCTGCAACCCTGTGCTGCCTCCTGTCATCAAAGTAGGATACTTGAATGTCCGCGTACAAATGTATGTTCCGTCTCCAATGCGCTGTTACAAATGCCAGAAGTTCGGACATGTCAGAGACCGCTGTTCTGGGCAGGAGGTGTGTGGCGTTTGTTGCAAGGCAACCCATGATGGGCCGTGTAAAGACCCGGCGCACTGTGCGAACTGCGGTGGCGACCACCCCTCCTCTTCACGCAGCTGCCCTGTCTGGATTCAGGAGTCCAACATCCAAAAGGTTAAAACAGAAAAGAAGATTTCGTTTTTTGAGGCCCGTAAACAGGTTGTTGGCAGTCAGACGCCAACAGCGTCTTCCTATGCTTCTGCTGTAAAGAAAGTGTCGACCCGATCAGTCTGCTGCCAGACTGATGAATTTATTTTCACAAAGTCATTGCAAGGAAGAACGTTGGGCTCTGGTGGAGGCAAGTCCACCACCTCCCAACCCAGAATGGGTGCCCCTGGTGGAGGCACAAAATCCGCCACCCTCAGACTGCCCAGCAGTCTACTCCATCTGCTGCTGGGCAGATTAAAAAGCCAGCCCTCCCGCCTCGAACTCCTGTGTGCAGTGCCCGTGCGGGCAAGGGAGTTCAACCAAGTGTGGAGATGGTGGAGATGAGGAAGAAACCTCCACCATCTCCAAAATCCAGACCTTCTTCACCTGTGGGCAAGTCTGCCAGCAGGTCTGAAGACCCAAACAGTCCAGTGAAACTAAGCAATAAATTTGCTCCACTGAATGCAGACGATGACGAGGAGATGACCTGACTTCTCTCCTGTTCATCCTCTGCACCATGGATAGTAGTAAACTAATCCATTGGAATATCCGTGGCCTAAATTCAAATTTTGAGGAGCTGCAACTTCTGTGTCAAACTGTAAAACCTTCCGTCGTGGCTCTTCAGGAAACTAAAATTCAAAGCCAGAAGACCTTCACTCTTTCTGGCTTTAATATTCTTTCTAAACCGGCACAACCATCCACATTGGGACTGTCAGGCGGTGTTGCCCTTCTTTTACACAAAACTTTGCTGTTTAGTCCTGTCGCTCTGACTACCTCCCTTCAGGCTGTAGCTGCGAGAGTCACTCTCCACAAGACTGTTACAATCTGCTCACTGTATCTGCCACCTTCTGTCCCGGTTTGTCGTCAGGACCTTGTCAGTCTGATCGGAGAACTTCCTCGACCTTTTTTGCTGTTGGGTGACTTTAATGGTCACAATCCTCTTTGGGGTAGTGTCAGTTCGTCATCCAGAGGTCTGCTTCTTGAGGATGTCCTTTCAGACTTTGATTTGTGTTGTCTGAACGATGGAGCTCCAACTTACCTCCACTCTTCCACAGGTTCACTTTCGTGTTTAGATTTGTCGATTTGTGACCCCTCGCTGGTCCTGGACTATGAGTGGTCTGTCCATGACGATCTGCACGGAAGTGACCATTTCCCTGTTCTTTTAAAACCCTTATTAACTGAAAACATCTCTGTCTCACAACATCTTAATTATAAGAAGGCCAACTGGAATCTTTTTGCCACCAATATTTTGAAAGAATTCCAGGACACTGATTTTCTTCAGAGTCCAGACCCAGCTGAATCTCTGACTAACACTGTGATAAAGTGTGCTAAAACCTGTATTCCAATGTCTTCCAATAAACTCCAAATGCCCAAAACACCCTGGTTTAATTCAGACTGCCAACAAATTTCAAAAGTTCGCAAACGGGCTCAGCGTCGGGTATACCACCGACCTTCAGGTCCCAACGCTCGAGCCCATCAGAAACTCCGCGCCAAATCGAGACACACTTTCAAAATCAGTAAACGTCAGTCTTGGAGAAACTTTTGCTCCGGGCTGACATCAAAAACTTCAAAGAAAAAAGTCTGGAACATCATCAGAAAAATCAAAGGGAAAAACACCAACCCCTCCATTCATCACTTGAAACTTGCCGATGCTCTGATCACTGACAAAGAAGCTGTTGCCAATCTGTTGGCCTCCACCATCCAACAGAACTCCTCATCTTCAAATAAATCTGCAGCCTTTTTAAAAAACAAACAACTCAGAGAGAACTCTTTATACAATTTCACATCAGACAACTCTGAAGCCTACAATCTCCCTTTTTCAATCAATGAACTGAAAACAGCTTTACAAACCTGCACTGATTCTGCCCCTGGTCTGGATGATATTCATTATCAGGTTTTGAAGCATTTTCCAGAAAGCTGTCTCCAGACTCTTCTTAAAGTATACAACCATATCTGGACCACAGGGTACTTTCCGCCCTCCTGGCGGAAAGCCCTGATCATTCCAATTCCAAAGCCTGCAAAGGACCTTACCAACCCTTCCAACTATCGTCCGATAGCTCTGACTAGCTGCCTCTGTAAGTTGATGGAAAAGATGGTCAACTCCCGTCTGATGTGGAAGCTGGAAACCGATGGCCTTTTGGCCAGTCAACAGTGCGGTTTCCGGAAATACCACTCGACAGTTGACCATCTAATCCGTCTGGAAACCACCATCCGCAATGCCTTTGTCAATAAACAGCATGTGGTCGCTATCTTTTTCGACCTCGAAAAAGCGTATGATACCACATGGAAATCAGGAATTCTTCTGGACCTGCACAGACTTGGTTTCCGTGGTCACCTGCCTCTGTTCATACAGAACTTTTTGGCTGATCGACAGTTCCAGGTGCGTGTTGGCACCACACTCTCTGACATCCATGGGCAGGAGTTGGGTGTCCCTCAAGGGAGCATCCTTTCTCCTGCTCTTTTCAGCATTAAAATCAACGACATTGTGAAATCGGTAAGCCAGGGCTCTGAGTCCTCTCTGTTCGTTGACGACTTTGCGCTGTACGCAGTGGGAGCTTCTTACCCCAGCGTACAGCGTCGACTCCAACTTTGTGTCAACAAGATCCAGCAGTGGGCCGAGGAAAATGGGTTTACCTTCTCACGTACCAAAACTCAGTCAATCCATTTTCACAATTTTCGTCAATTTTTTGCTGATCCTGAAATTCGTCTGGACAAGTCCACCATTCCAGCTGTAAAAGAAGCCAAATTCCTTGGAGTTATTTTTGATCAAAAACTCAACTTTCTCAGCCACATTAAAAATCTCAAAACCTCTTGCCAGAAAGCTCTGAATATTCTGCGGGTCGTAGCACACACTGACTGGGGCGCTGATAAGAAAACTTTGCTGCATCTCTACAGAGCCCTGGTCCGCTCCAAACTGGACTATGGTTGTGCTGTGTACGGCTCTGCAAGACCCTCTTATCTGAAACTCTTGGACCCTATCCACCATCAAGGGCTTCGTCTCTGTCTTGGAGCATTCCGCACCACCCCTGTGTACAGCCTGTACGCAGAGGCAGGTGAACCCTCACTGTCCAACCGCAGGCTGAAAATGTCTCTAAATTACTATATCAGACTGTTCTCAGAACCACAGAATCCTGCCTATGACTGTGTCTTTGACCCCCAGTTTCAAAACAAATTCAAAAACAACCCTAACTGTATTCCGCCGTTTGGTGTTCGTATGCAGCCACACGCGCGGAATGCAGGTCTAGACCTAGGAGTTGTGTCTGATTTTTCCAAGTTTCCGGATCAGCCTCCGTGGACCTTTTTCACACCAGAGATTCGTTTTGATCTCGCAGCTTTTCGTAAAGAGTCCACCAGCTCTCAGGCATACAAGGCATTGTATGCTGACCTCTGTTCAAAATTTCCATCCTGTCAGAAAATTTTCACTGACTGTTCCAAGTCTGAGGATGGAGTGGCCTGTGCAGCCTATTGCCCTGGTGCTCCTTCTCAGATACTGTTAAAACATATACCTCCAGATGCCTCTGTCTATTCTGCTGAACTTACTGCTCTGGTTCTGGCATTGAAAATAATTTCACAATCTACCAAGAGGGACTTTCTGGTTCTGTCGGATTCGCTGTCAGCTTTGGAGGCCATAGCTGGCCGCAACCTTCAGCATCCAGAACTTTTACATTTCTTTGAAGTTTTTAGCAAGTTGAAAGTGGATGGTTACAACATTATTCTAGCTTGGGTTCCTGTCATGTTGGCATCGGAGGTAACGAAATGGTTGATCGTTTAGCCAAGAATGCCACAAGAGAGAAATTGTCCAATATTTATATCCCTTGCTCAGATCTGAAACCCAAAATTAACGATTATGTGAGAGACCTCTGGCAGGAGGATTGGAACACACAGACGGATAACAAACTCTTTCAGATCCATCCAAACCTTAAGGAGTTCCTCCCATCTACGTCTGGTGGTCATAAAGAAGAAACAGTTCTGTGCCGGCTGCACACCGGCCATTCGTATTTTACCCATTCGTACCTTTTAAAGAATGAAGAAGCGCCGTGGTGCATTCCATGTCATGTGCCACTCACAATGAAACATATTCTTTTAGAGTGTTGGGACTTGCACGATGTGAGACACAAACATTTTACAGCAGAGTCCATGAAAATCCTGTTCAGAGATGTCCCGCCTGACGTGATCTTTGAGTTTTTGAGAGAGATTAACATTTTTCATCTGATTTAAGATTTTACGGATGAAAGATTTTTAACGAAGTTTCTGGTGCGTTTCTAGACGATGTCATTTAAAGAGATGTGTGAAAGGTGTTTTTTTTTTTTTTTCTTAAAAATGACTTGTGAGTTGATTTTAACGTGATGACAGCCCTGATGTGGCCCCTTGCGGTCGGCTGGGCTATAAGCAACATTATCTTATCTTATCTCACACACACACACACACACACACACACACACACACACACACACACACACACACACACACACACACACACACACACACACACACACACACACATTTCCATACAGAAAATTCACAGCAACCACAAAATAGCGACCCTGACACCTAACACAGACCCTGTCGACCATTCATGTCCCACAGTGAAGCCCCAGCCAAATCTCAGCCCCTACAAGAAGCCGTCGCCGCCTGTGTCGAGTGGCCCGGTGAAAACACGTTCACCGCTGCCCTTCACCTCCAAGGCTCCGGACGTGACCCAGCACAGCAAGAACGAGCAGGACATGACCGTCAGTGATGTGTTGTGCTGTTGCAGTTGTTTTTTTGTTTTTTTTTCTTTCTCTGTAGCTTTTTTTTTCTTCTTCAGTTTTCTTCCTTACCTTCTTTTTTTGGTCGTTTTTTAAAATTTTTTTGTGTCATTTTTTTTTTCATTTTCTTTCAGTTTTTTTTTGTCTTTCTTTCCTCTTTATTTTTTTTCGTTTTTTTTTTTTTTTTTTAAATTTTCTTTGTTTTTTTTTGTTTGTTTTCTCTTTCTGTTTTTGTTCCTTTGTTCATTTTTCTGTCTTTCTGGTTTCCTTTGCTCATGTTTCTTTCTTAATTTTTTTTTTTTCTGTTTACTTGCATTACTTTCACTGTCTTTCCTTTTTTTCTCATATTCCTTTAATGGAATTCCGTTTTGTTGATAGGCTACAGTAAATTCAGGACACAGAACCAAATTCTCATGGAATGTTAATGTTATTTTGTTTTCTTTTGCCTGAACTTGCAAGTCCTACCTATAAAAAACAAAATGACGTCAAAATGAATGGATGTATTTTGTTAGTTGAAACAAAATTCAAGATTTTAAATTTTGACGGCTTTCCGAACATAAAAATAAAGTAAAAAAAAAAAAAAAGCATGCAGACTTCCCCGATTGTAAATATAGAATGAGGTGTTGTCTGCTATAGAAGTCTCATTCTAGAGCAGATATTCGTAGCCAGTTGGAATAGATTCTGTATACTGACCATGAAATTTGGAAGCAGGCTCATATGATTCTTTGAAAAAAGAAAAGAAAAAGTGCTCTCCGATCTTTCTTTTTTTGAATAGTTATTCAAGAGTGAACAGCTGGGCACTCCTGCATACGAAATGGGGAAAAGACATATTGGAGAATATGTCACAGCTGGATAGTCGGTGACACTGGCTATTTCCATATAGTGCCAGGTGTGTGTCTCCCCTTCAGCAGATTGGGCCACAGTGCACACCTGATTATCATTTCCAGGTGAAAATTCAGGGAAGCCCACAGTGCACACCTGATAGCTAGTTCCAGGTGAAAAATCAGGGAAGCCCTTGGACCACAGTGCACACCTGATAGCTAGTTCCATGTGAAAAATCAGGGAAGCCCTTGGACCACAGTGCACACCTGATAGCTAGTTCCAGGTGAAAAATCAGGGAAGCCCTTGGACCACAGTGCACACCTGATAGTTCCAGGTGAAAAATCAGGGAAGCCCTTAGACCACAGTGCACACCTGATAGTTCCAGGTGAAAATTCAGGGAAGCCCTTAGACCACAGTGCACACCTGATAGTTCCAGGTGAAAATTCAGGGAAGCCCTTAGACCACAGTGCACACCTGATAGTTCCAGGTGAAAAATCAGGGAAGCCCTGGATGTGTATACCTTGGACCACAGTGCACACTTGGTAGCTAGTTCCAGGTGAAAAATCAGGGAAGCCCTGGATGTGTATACCTTGGACCACAGTGCACACCGGATAGTTAGTTCCAGGTGAAAAATCTGAGAAGTCCTGGATGTGTATACCTTGGACCACAGTGCACACCGGATGGCTAGTTCCAGGTGAAAAATCTGGGAAGCCCTTGAGTTATACACCTTGGTACAGGGCACATCTGATAGCTAGTTCCAGGTGAAAAATCAGGATAGGTAGTTCCAGTGAAAAATCAGGGAAGCCCATGAGGTGTACACCTGGCTTGTTGAAACTGTGGCCATAGCTAAGTTAGAACAGGTTGATGGGCCTTGTTTTGCAAAGTGGGTAAGGCAAAAGACTTGTTTCGTCAGGTCCATGGTTCAGTTCTTGTGGAGGTGGTTAGGTTGGAAGAGATCTTCTCTGAAGAGTTCGCAGTGTATGCAAACTTCAGTTCCTTCCACTCAGATGAGTCTTAAGATCTAAGTTCATTACATGCGTAAAAGATGAAAAATATCACACAAGCATGTTAAATTTCTTTTTTTTTCTTTTTTTTTTTTTTTTGAGGCCAAAAGGTGCTGGTAGGGTGTGTGGCACACATGCGCTGATGTCATGTTCAGATGTCATTTCTGATGATGTAGAGATGCTTATCTGTGGTGAGCCTCAGAGTTCAAGCTAAGAAATGAAGAGAGAGAGAGAGAGAGAGAGAGAGAGAGAGTGAGTGAGAGAGAGAGAGAGAACAGGTACTGTCTGGCAGGAAATCAACAGATTGTTATGTGCATGTGGTGTGTGTGTGTTTATGCTGCACGTTAATGTGTCACTCTGTGTGTGTGGTGTGTGTGTGTGTGTGTGTGTGTGTGTGTGTGTGTGTGAGAGTGAGAGCAAGTGATGATGTTGTGTGTGTACGAGTGTGTGTGTGCGTGCGTGCGTGCGTGCGTGTGTGTGTGTGTGTGTGTGTGTGTGTGTGTGTGTGAGAGAGAGGAGAGAGAGAGAGAAAGTGATAATGTTGTGTGTGTACGAGTAATTGATATCACTTACAGGTAATTTTTGTGTGTGTTTGTTTGTTCAGAAATCATTGAGTACAGAAGAGCTGTCAGCAGAAATGGCCAACCTTGAAGGGCTGATGAAAGACCTCAACGCCATCACGCAGCAAGAATTTGAGTGCTAACCCCCTCCCTCACTTCACCTGGACTTGACCACCTCCTGTGACACCTGGCCTCTCTGATACACCTGTGTGTGTGTGTGTGTGTGTCCCTAGGGGCAAGCGGCCATTGTTAGAGAGGAAAACATCAGTGACAACCACAGTGTGACAGTTGAAGCGACTTTCATGCGATTGTATCGTGACGTGGGAAGACAGTGACACGTGTGTCACAACCGACGTGCATAGATGATTGAGACACTGTGTCAGCGTCGATGGCTGGCATTAGCACTCTGTTTGGAGCATTTGTGCTTGTCCGACAAATCTACACCACTCTCCATTCAGACTCTCACAAACCTTAAAAAACAAATGAATTGAAAAGAATGTTCTCACTTTATTGGTACATGTGAAAAGTCCATCTAAAAAACCTCCAGGATATATAGAAACAAATTTTACAAGAAAAAGAGTTTTTACAGAAGAAACAGAAAAGGGACACTAACGCAAATTGGAATAGTTTTAGAAGGTGGTGGTTCATCACAGGGAAATATGAGCCTTTCAAGTGTTCAAAAATAGAACTGCAAAGGAGTGGGTGAGGGTAGGGAAGAGGATGTGGACTGTTGGATTATTGTTAGGTCAGTTGACGATTTCATCTTCCAGATTGATTTGATATACCAAAGAAATGCACATTGTTGATGTTGGCCTGCTAGTCACAGTTTGAACAGAGAACTAAGCCCCAAACATTGGGTTTGATGAAGGAGCACAATACAGCAATGCAATGAAATAATGCCAAGCTGCAAACGGAATGGAAAAGCTGTTTCTGTGTGCATATGCACCCACTATTCTAAAGCCTATTCGTGTAGTTTCCTTCGCCTTCTCAAGCACACACTCATACGTGTACAAAGTAGTCAAACAGATGGTTCATAAGTTGGCAATATTCGTCAAAATCAAAATTTTTTAACTGTGTTCTCCCCTACTTAAGGTCAACAAACCTCTCCAACAGCAGCACCCCCAGAACGAGAGATGTCACATGACCTGTGAACCTTGCTGGACTCAACAGAAGTGACAAATGGAGGGGCTACGCAAACAAGTGTGGGAGAAGAAAAAAGAATCCCAGCATTGTGTGATAGTGCGGAGGTCAGAGTGCGGAGATCGGCGCACAGCGCTGGTATCCCATCCCCCAAGTACAGTGGATCCATGGTGAACTGGAGGGCGGCAGTGGGTGGAACGGTCGACTCAAAGACCACATGAAAGTGAATCCTCTTTTAATGGGGAGGTAAGCGACTTGTTTCATCTGGAACAACGGCAGAGTGAACACGTGTTCCCCTGGGTTGGAGCCAGAAGTGAAGTGATTGTGGAGACTGCGGGAGAGGAGATGCAAGCAGGACGGCTGAAAGGAGGAGGGGATAAACTGTGTGTGTTTTGAAAACACCACGCAATACAACACAGACTTGATTTTTTTTTTTTTTTTGCAGAAAACAAATACCAGAGAGAAAAACAACACTGTGGGACTGTGGAAAACAAAGTCGTGAACAAAGTGCGTGCGTGTGCAGAACAAAGAACAAGCAGTTGAGAACTTCTCTCTGACCTTGGCAGAGCTGTGCAAGGTGGAGGAGGGGGGGAGGGGGGGGGAGGGGGTTGGCTTGGGTTGGGGAAGGGGGGAGAAGAGTGAAGGGTGGAGAGGAGGGGGAGTAAGGAGATGCTATTGCATCAGACAACTTTGTAATCAAATCATGTTTGTCTGAGTGTGCTACGCATCTGTATGCGTGGGCTGGGTTGTCTGTGTTGAGTGTGTACATAATTTATGCAGCATTAGCCGACGATAGCAAGGCCTTACACCATCATTGTGACATCATCCACACACCGACAGCAGAGGCAACTTGGCCGTTGTGCGCACGTGTTCTTGAGAAGAGTGTGAGGCATTACGGTGCATGCAGTTCATGCCTGCCTTCATGCTTCTGTCGACACAGCCTGTGCCCCACTAAGAGAAACAACTGCAGGATAAATCATTTTGATGGAGAGTGTGAATAGTCGTATATTGATGGTTGTCATAGTGCATGTGTGAGGTGGGTGGATCTGTATGTGTGTGTGTGTGTGTGTGTGTGTGTGTGTGTGTGTGTGTGTGCTTGCGTGTGCTTGTGTGTGAGTGTGTGTATGTGTGTGAGTGTGTTTGTGTGTGTGTGTGTGTGTGTGTGTGTGTGTGTGTGTGTGTGCACATCGGAGCAGGTTTGCTCTTTTTGCATTTTACTTAATGACTCATTTAGATACAGGTGTGGTGCACACAAAATGGTCATTTTGCTGACCCATAAACCTCCTACATACCACACACCCCCACCGATTGGTTTATTTATCATCTGTTTCTAGACATTTTTTTTTTTTTGGATCAAAACATTTACAATGTCTACAAAATGATATGTACCGCATATGATTGTCAAAATGTGTATGATAGTTCATTAATAATTGTACGCTGCCTTTGTGCTTTTTATGATGTATGGATGGTAATTGTTGACTGTCAGTGTACGTTAGGCTGGTGTAGTGAGGCTTTGACATCAGTCGTATGCTGGTTGAACTCCACAGTACTTGCCTATACAGTTAAAATGGTTTGTACTGAAGGTGAGCAGAGTGACGAAATTTGTTGGATGTAACCCAGTCCTGACAGTGGGAAAGACTGTAACCTGGGATTCTCTTCAGAGGGCATGTAAGACCCCATGGCTAAAGCTTGGCCATATCTGGAGTTGTACTGTCTTCACCTGTCAGCGGAACAGCAACAAGTGAGGCTGCGGGATGCACATGGCAGTTGCTTGACGGTGAGTTTTTTACCAGTGGGCTCAGCAGTTACGAAATATGGGCTGGCACACCATGGAACACTCCCCTGGAGGTTCTGTTGTGTTGCATCCAATGGCCATTACACAATGGTATTTGCCGGGCAGCTATTATGTTCCTTGATGTCTTAATGGAATGCCCTGTATGTGCCAGCACCCTGTGTGAACACAGTACAGGCTGCCAAGGGTGGTGCAGGATTGCTCCCGGCTGGTTTGTTTAGCAGTTGAGGACAGTATTTCTTTAGATCCTATCTGTACTTTTGGGAGTATCTTTTTCTTCTGTAGAAGGGCTTTGGCCATAGCCCTGGAAATAAAGAGCTTTGGCCATAGCCCAGGAAATATAGGGCTTTGGCCATAGCCCAGGAAATGTAGGGCTTTGGCCATAGCCCAGGAAATATAGGGCTTTGGCCATAGCCCTGGAAATAAAGAGCTTTGGCCATGGCCCAGGAAATATAGGGTTTTGGCTGTAGCAAGGGAAATAAAAGGCTTTGGCCGTAGCCCAGGAAATATAGGGCTTTGGCTATAGCAAAGGAAATAAAAGGCTTTGGCCATAGACAGGGTAATCAAGGGCTTGGATGAATAGTTAGAAACATGAAGAAGAGTTTTGCCTTTAGCTGGGAACATAAAAAAGAAGGCTTTTGATAAAGGTGGAGAAATAAAGATTGGCTTTGAGGGTAGCTAGAAACATGAAAAAGGGCTTTTGCCTTTATCTAGAAACATGAAGAAGGGTTTTGGCAGTTGCATAGAACATAAAGAAGGGCTTTGGCCATTGCTGTGGACATGAAGAAGGGCTGTGGCCTCCAGTGAAGAATATAAAGAAGCCTTTGGCCATAGCTAGGAACATAAAGTAACCTTTGGCCATAGCTAGAAACAGAAAGAAGCCTTTCGCCATAGCTATAAGCATAAAAAAAGACTGGCCATAGCCATGAGCAAAAAGAAAACTTTGGTCGTTGCTTGGAACATAATTGAAGCCTTTGGCAATAGGAACATAATGAAGCCTTTGGCCATTGCAAGGAACATAAAGAAGACTTTGGCTGTTGCTAGGAACATAAAGGAAGCCTTTGGCAATAGGAACATTATGAAGCCTTTGGCCATTGCAAGGAACATAAAGAAGACTTTGGCCATTGCTAGGAACATAAAGATTTTGGCCATAGCCATGAGCTTAAAGAAGACATAGCAAGGAACATAAAGAAGCCTTTGGCCATAGCAAGGAACATAAAGGAAGCCTTTGGCAATAGGAACATAAAGAAGCCTTTGGCCATAGCAAGGAACATAAAGGAAGCCTTTGGCAATAGGAACATAAAGAAGCCTTTGGCCATAGCAAGGAACACAAAGGAAGCCTTTGGCAATAGGAACATAAAGAAGCCTTTGGCCATAGCAAGGAACATAAAGGAAGCCTTTGGCAATAGGAACATAAAGAAGCCTTTGGCCATAGCAAGGAACATAAAGGAAGCCTTTGGCAATAGGAACATAAAGAAGCCTTTGGCCATAGCTAGGAACATAAAGAAGACTTTGGCCATAGCTATAAGCATAAAGAAGCCTAGCCATAGCTAGGAACATAAAGAAGCCTTTAGCCATAGCTATAAGCATAAAGAAGACTGGCCATAGCCATGAACATAAAGAAGACTTTGGCCTTAGCTAGGAATATGAAGAAGTCTTTGGCCATAGCTAGGAATATGAAGAAGCCATTGGCCATAGCTTGGAACATGAAAAAGCCTTTGGCCTTAGCTAGGAATATAGAGAAACCTTTGGCCATAGCTTGGAACATGAAAAAGCCTTTGGCCATAGCTAGGAACATAAAGAAGCCTTTGGCCGTAGCCATGAGCATGAAGAGTACTTTGGCCAGGAAACATTACAGCTTTAGGACAACCAGATTTTTGTACTTGTATAACCAACTTCAGTACAAGTTGCTTTGACTGTATAGTGATGGTGGATTTCATCTTTTTTTTTTTTCTTGTCTTTTCTCATGCATTGAGTATAGGGTAAGGAATGAGGGAACATGGCATGTTTGTTTGCAGTGTTTTTGAACAATGCAGGCATTTTATATGGAACCAACAGAAACCAGTGGCTGTTTTTTTTTTTTTTTTTTTTTTTTTAATGACAGAGTCATTTGATATCAGGGCGGTTGCTGAGACATCAGCATTGCTGAGTGAAATGGCTAAAATCCTGTGCTGCAAACCAAAAAAAAAAAAAAAAAGAAAAAAAAAGTACTAGCCCATTTTGCCAAAAACTGATGATCCTTATTTGCCTTCAGTGTGGAAGATGAAGAAAGCAAAGAAGCGAAAGACCACACATTTTGCTTGTGTAAAAGGAAAACAACAACCCCGTTTTGTGTGCTCAAGGAATGGGAACTGTGTGGTGAGGTGAAGAAAGGTTATTGAAGATTTGCATGGAAGCGTCACTGTGACATATGTTGGTTGGCATCCGAGTGGCGTTTGGGGGAGTGGGCAGGAAGGAAGGAGAGAGGAAGGAAGGGGAGAGATGAAAAGGAAGAGAGGGTGGGGGGAGGAGAGGTGACTTCGGATTTGAACGAGTTGTAGTTTGATTCAGAAATTGCCTTGAGATGGCGATTTCCGTCAGTCAGCAGAGGGGAGACTTGCCTAAAGACAGCAGATTTGTTGACTCAACTCCCCCCTCCTCTCCCCCCCCCCCCCCCCCCCCCAAAAAAAAAAAAAAAAAAAAAAAAGCCCACACACCCAAAAAAACCTGAAGATTGTAGTCCATGTTGCTGTGCGTGCTTGATTTGCTTGACATTGACTGGCATGACATTGATTCGGAGCTGAAACTTAGGGGTGGGTAGAGACTGCCAGTCGCAGTTGAAGACATAAAGAAAGAAAGACAGGCTGTCATCAGCTTTGAGGTTTTGCAGCGGTTTTAGGGCTTCCTATCCATACACACTGAGGTCCAAAGATTCCTGTGACACTGGGAGAAACTACAGGGTTTTGTGTCTGTTCATTTTCTGTCATCATCTTCAGCTGTTTCAGACACGGTGTGGAGGGTAGTTGTTTTCACTGAACACGGGACAGTAGGGGATGAAATGAAATCAAAATGTTGCGTGCCTGTACCTGCCTTTTCACCCATTTTCCTTTGCTTTTTGTGCATGGAACGTACTTTGATATACAACTCCAATCCTAATCGGTTCTCTTTGGCAACATGAGTGATGATAACATGCAAGAATTTACAAGCCATAAGTTCAGAAATGAGTGAATTTAGGAATGATTGAATTTAGAAATGATTGAATTTGTACATGACTGGAACCTGATTGTGGCTAATACTGGGGTGTGGGAGTACTGGATGACTTGTGTGATGGTGAGCATCAGTATCCCCTGTTGAATAGCCATAGGGTGGTGAACATACTTCTGTCTCTCGCCTGTATGGGTACCCTCAGTTCTGTTGAGTAGGCCACAAGGGTTAGTTGAGGATGATTTTCTCTGTGTGTGTGTGTGTGTGTGTGTGTGTGTGTGTTTTGAGGAACAGGAAGAGAGTGGGTAGGAGCAGAGGTGTGGCGTAGCATCATGTAGACATGATGAATTTAGCTTATCTAGGAGATAGAACATGAGTAGGATGTGGTATGATAGAAGTGTCACAATCTACTTGAACTGAACTGTGGCAAAAGCAAACATTTATGTTGGAGCCGTAGCGCTTAGTGAAAGGTCACAGTGTTGAAAGACTAGGTCGGCCATCACTACTCCCAAATGAGGCTGAGCGTCGACAAACCACTGTTGATGAACCCAGTCTGTGTGCGTCACGTGATCAGTGGTGCTGAGAGAGAGGCACTCACACCGACACTTAAAAGGCATTGTATACTTACAGACATAAGGATGTGCCAGTCAGTGTGTGTTGATTTTCCTACACTATCTCCTCTAGGTGTGTGGAAGGTGCTATAATCATCACCTGTCGTTACCTCTCATTGTGTGAATGGATGAATGTGTGAAGGAAACGGTCACTGCCTCGTCTCTTCCTTCCCTCTCATTCGCCATCTGTGCGTCTATCTTAGGGGTTGTTGTTGTTTTTGTTGTTGTCTTTTGTGTCCAGTGTTGCTGCTTGCCTTGTCTCGTTTCTGGCAAATCACCTCAGGTTTGCTGCAGATGATGTTTATTTTTTTAAAGCTTTCTGCCTCGATTTTGGTCAGTTCTATGATCTTCAGTTGGGTGCTGTCTGAATCATGGTGTCAGTTGTGTATGTGTGTGTGTGTGTGTGTGTGTGTGTATGTGTGTGTGTGTGTGTGTGTGTGTGTGTGTGTGTGCGCACATGCAGAGGGGTAGGAAAGGCAAAAAAGTCAAATGATGAAGTCATCTCCACCATGAACAAGTTTACTGTCAACAAGTATCACTTGTGGCCAACTTCTAAAGATGAAGATAAGGTAAGGTAAGGTAATGTTGCTTATAGCCCAGCCGACCACGAAGGGCCATATCAGGGCTGTCACCACGTTGAAGTCAACTCACAAATCGAAGATGAAAGATTACTGGCTGTCTGAATGGGAGGAGGTATGGAGTGCCAAGTGTATGTGTATTTTGTCCATTCCATTAGTCCCTGACGCGTGTACCCTGTTGTAGTTACTTGTTAGATTTCCCGCCTGCAGTGACTCATTTCTAGGTGTATCAGTATAATACCAGTCTGTAAAGTGTAAAACAGCTCACACTTTTTAGTGCAGACCTAACGACTTTGAGAACAAAGCCGAGTTCTCTGAATCTGATACTGGATTTGTTTGCAATCAGAGGGCAATAGTAGTCATCTGCCGCGTCGTTGACAGAAGTGATACTTTTCCTTGAACAAATTGCAGAGCTTAGGAAAAGTTTTTTGGGGAATAATAGATATGCTTGTAAACAAATTGTTCACCAACTAGACTGTTTATCCAAAAGCATTGATATGGTCAGACCCAAAATGTATTGAAAGTTACCACAGAGTAAGCTGTTTATCAGAGGGCAACAGTAGTCATCTGCCATGTTTTTGACAGAAGTGGTGCTTTCCCTTGAAATGAATGTAGAGCTTAGGAAAAGGATCTTGGAAATATATATGTGCTTGAAAACAAATTGTTCACCGACCGGACTGTCCAGCCAAAAGCATTGGAAGCCACCTTCAAAATGGTGTTGAAAGTTACCTGAGAATGAGCTGATTATCAGAGGGCAATTGTAGTCATCTGCCACGTTTGTTGACAGAAGTGATAACTTTTCCATGGAATAAATCGCAGAGCTTAGGAAAGATTCTTGGTAATGATAGATATGCTTGAAAACAAATTGTTTACCAACCAGCTAGAGGACTGTGTAGCCAAAAGCATTGATATGGTCACCTTTAAAATGGTGTTGGAATTTACCACAGAGTGAGCTGTTTTTCCACCCCTGGTGTAAATGTGTGTGTGTGTGTGTGTGTGTGTGTGTGTGTGTGTGTGTGTGTGTGTGTGCGCGTGTGTGTGTGCGTGTGTGTGTATGTATGTATGAGTGTGTGTGTGTGTGTGTGTGTGTGTGTGATCTGTGGAGACGTAATGTACAGTGACCGTGAAATGTACAGTTGTTCTGCCTTGGAGGTGTCTGTCGCTTCGCCATGCTGTCCTCTCCCTGGACCTGACCGACATGTTGTTCAAGGCTTAGTGTAGAGGTGTTGGTTCTGTAGACAGGAGTGGAGACTGGGGTCCATCAGAGCAGCAGTGGTGTGGATGATGTGTGTGGTGGGGGAATATCAAACCAGGTGTGAACTTCAATACGGTGTATAACAAGTGTCATGTTTCGTACTTAAAACGATGATGTCATTGTCCATGTTCTTCTTGCCATTGTTTACAATTGCCATCAGACCTTTTTTTTTTTTTTTTTTGAATTGTGATTATCTCATCAGGTGTTTCAACAGGTATTAGAACTGACGTGATTGAATGTTATTCATTGATTGAATTATATGAAATACAAGTCAGTTAGAAATTGTAAATCTACAAAGGTAGTTCTTTCGTGAAATGGAATTTCTGTGGAATGTGATGTAATTTTGACATATTCATAACATAATGTACGTGAAATTACCAACATAGAGATTCCATTTTTAACACCAGTTGCACAATGATTGAAATTGCAGGTGGAGGTTGGTTGGAACTGAGAGATAAGGAAACATGGTTCATGCTATCATTCAGAAAGAAGGGAGCAGAGAAGCATGAAACTGCTGGCATTCTTTATTATTTAGACTGCCCTTATGTAATCAAAATGGTTAGATCACAGTGAAATTTAACTCTGCTTTTTTTTTTATTGACATTTTACAGTGTTTTGATGAGTGAGTAATTGCACGTGTGCTTAATTGCTGGCTGGCTTTTTTGTTTGTAACTGTTTGTCTCATTTTTGATATATATATATATGTTTTTAAAAACATTTTCTGGCCCCTACTGTACCAATGACTGTTTTTTTGTTTGTTTGTTTTTGCCTGAAGGTGTTTGAAAGTTGGAATTATTTCTAGGTTAAATTATAGTTTCAGAGTGAGGTGACTGAAGGCAGAAATTGAAACAAATCTTAAAAAGAATTTATAGGAAATCTGCCAGACAACAGGGACCAATAAATTACAAGAGAAAACAGAACGCCCTTTGACCTCATAGGTCTTATTCAGGCAAGAGAAACAACATTCAGTACCTTCTCTAATTTGGCGCAAGTTGGGTGTTGGATGAAAACAAGACCATCGAGAAGCAGAGTGAGTTACAGTTAGTTTACCTCGCATCGTCTCTGTCCCAACAGCCTCGTTTTCACTGAACGCTGATCTTGCACCCAATTTGAGAAGATGAGTGATTGCTTGTTCTTCGTTTTCATTGTCCAGAATGTTGTTTATCTTTCCTGAAGAAGACCAAAGAGTTTGAAACGCATCGTGTTTTGTCTTGCACTTTGTTTGGCCCTGTTGTCCAGCAGATTTGCTGTAAATTCTTTTTAAAATAGGTTAAAGTGTGCCTGACATAGTGACAGGTGGTCTTTGATCAGTATTTGGGAGCAAAGAATGAAAAGAAGCAGAGGTGTCTCTGCATTGTGGGCAGAAACAGGAGACGGCCACATGGGATGAATCTTATTACAGCATTAGCTATGAAATTTGGCCAAACAGAGCTAACAGACTGGTTGCAGCTCACAGAAGTTTGGCGTGGTCAGTGTACTTGGTGAAAGAGGGGATGAAATGTAGAACTCCTTATGTTTATGCTTTGTGGCTTTGATTATAAAACGTAATCAGTCGTGTCGCTGTCGACAAAAGTTAAAGATGAAAAAGGCTGATCATGAAAAGGAACCAGTCTTGTCATTGTTAACGAAGATAAATTAAAAGAAAGGAACCAGTCTTGTCATTGTTAACGAAGATAAATTAAAAGAAAGGAACCAGTCTTGTCATTGTTAACGAAGATAAATTAAAAGAAAGAAAGGTAGGTTTGTTATGTAAAAGTATTAGTCTTGTCATTGTCGAGAAAAGTTACAGATGGGAAAATTTTGAAAGTAACAGGAATCATTGGTTTGCAGCAGAAAGCTAATGAACTTGTTCTTATTATGTCCCTAAAGAAAATTGTGTGTGTGTGTGTGTGTGTGTGTGTGTGTGTGTGTGTGTGTGTGTGTGTGTGTCCCTGCTGGCATACAGAAATGTTGTCAGCACTGTTCTCAGGACGATAGTTTGGTGGTATGGAGTATTCCATACTGTTTTTGGACTACGCAGTTTGTCAGATGTCCCTACAGTGAGTTTTTTTTGCTGGATAATTTATTAATTTTACCATCTCCTCAAACTAAACAATTTTGTGTGATACGCTATGCCTTTTATTTTTTTAATTTATTTTATTTTATTTTAATTTTCTTGCTGTTTTTTTTTTTTTTTAATTTTTCACAGCTGTTTTGGACAACTTTTAGAAGACATTCATTCTTTTTTTTTTCATCCTTTTTTAAGGATGTTTGAACTCTTGTGCAAGGTTGTGAGAGAAAGGATGAATTGGGTACCATCAACCATTATAATGCTGTTTAAAAAGGCCAGACTACGTGTCCACCCAGTTTTTTTGTGTTTGCGACTGAAGACTTTGGAGGTGTGAAGTGTATGATATTAATTCATGTGTTTGTAAACAGTGCGGTAGTTATGACTTTTTAGCTGTTGAAGAGTAAATGGTTGTATTGGTGACTGATGGATGATCATTTTATATAAGCTTGGGCATCATAACTTGTTTTTAGAAAAATTAGGTTATACAGGGGATCTCGAGGAATATTTGACGGAGAATCAAAAAGAAAAACCAAACACGAAACAAACAACATTTTAAAAATGAGCACAATGTCCGGAAAAGGCAGCGTTCAAATTTAGGAAAGGGTAATGCTCTGAACACATCCCCCTCCCCACCCCCCCCCCCCCCCTCCACACACACACACCCTGAGGTATTGGGTTGTGCAGAAGATGTGAAATGTTTGATGGAGAATGAAAACCAGAAGCTAACCACAGAACAAACAACTCATGAAAATGAGTGTAATGTCCAGAAAAGGCAGCGTGTTAGTCTGGGATGTTGAAGCGAAAGGAAACCAACATGTGAAACAGATGCAGATGCATGCTGTAGACTTTAAGCGCAAGGTATCCTGATATTGTCAGCCATAAAATGGATGATGTTTGGAAA
Source organism: Conus canariensis (assembly GCA_033310375.1). Lineage (NCBI taxonomy): Eukaryota > Metazoa > Mollusca > Gastropoda > Neogastropoda > Conidae > Conus > Conus canariensis. The sequence continues at coordinate 48,493,746 of CM065744.1, forward strand.
TCTGCAAGGGAGAGGAAATCTGTGTTTGAACCCAATGCAGTGAAAGCTGGTTGTTTTCATGGGGTAGATGCAACTGGAAGGTACACCCAAAGCAATTTCACCCCACCAGTCAGCCTGACAGTTGAATCAGAGAGAGAAATCCCTAACATGGGTGTGATCTAGTGCACCTGGGGTTTCTGTGACGCAGACATTTGATATCCTTATTGTCGATCTGATGTACACTTCTGCTCAAATATTCAACTCTTAGATGTATTGCCATGATCCCTAAAATTAGAAATGGTAACTGTTTGGAGTGCGAAGACAGGTACTATCTTCCCCTAACCTTGTTTCGTATTTTGTTCAGACAGAACTAGACAACTGGCTATTGCCAGCAGAGCTCTTGACATGGCACAGTATGCTTAAATCAAACATTAAGTATGAAAAAGATTTCCCCATTCAGCGTTTCAAGTCTTGAAGCAGTTGTGATGCCTGTGCCTGTAGCCATTGTGGACGCTTTGAGTGTGGAGACTGGGAGGGTGTTGGCAGTTTCTTGCTGGCAGGTCTTGCCATAGGAGGCACGTCAGGGACACCCAGTTATGAAACGTGTGGCAAAACCTGTGTGAGGTGTTGTCACATCGTTTCGAGAGATGCCGATCGGATGTGGGGTTGTGATGTCATCCTGTGTTAGTGATGCGCAGAGTCACAGGTTGTGACTTTGTCAGTGTCGGAAGGGGAAGGGTGGGTGAGGTATGGAAGGTTGTGGCATATCGTTAGTGAGACATGTTGGTCGACAGGTGTTGTCGTCATGAGTGTTGTGTGGGTTGACATTTGGGTGTGATGGTTTTTTTAATCGTGAAGAGAGGTTTTTTTGCGACGTTATCTTTCTTTTTTGCAGATATTCAACGGCAATAATCACTGTTGAAACACAAGAGGTTGCTGAACATTGAAACATCAAAACAAAATGTTTTTTGTATGGTGCATTTGGTGACTCTTTTCACCAATCAGATCAGACTTGAACTTTCATTTTGTTTTTATTGCTGCTATAATCATTTTTCTCATCTGTGGATGGCATCAGTGTATTTTGCTTCTTTCATTGGCTGTGAAAGCGTATCGATATGTATCACCATTGGGGGGTGTTCTGTGTTTTAACCCCATCATCTTCATCACCCCCCCTATCTAAGTAGTACCTGTTGTGACTTGTGTTCCTGATGAAATTGATATCTAAAGAAGGGGTGTTGTAAGAGTAAACTGGAGCAGAATGGATGGGTTGGGGTTTAGCTGTCCAGCAGAATTTGGTCTGTTTATTGATCTTCAGTTTAACATTTTTTTTTTTTTTTTTTTTTTTTACTGAAGTCTTGGGCAAAGCTGTGTCTGTTTAGATTTTAAGAAAAGCAGGGGGTGGGGGTGGGGGGGATATGGAGTTGGGGTGAGCAAAGGGTTTCCAAGTGTCCAGCAGAATTTAGTCTCTGTTGATCATTCAGCTTAACATCTTTTCACTAAAATGTGTGCTTCTTGTGTCTGAGAGTGTGTGTGACGATAGAAGCAGTCCGTCAAGTTTGATGACTGTGAATAGGAAAGTTAACGTACAGGTAGTATTTGTTTGTCCAGCTTTAACAGTTCAAGACCGGCCGCTTAGAACCATCACTGCTGATTTCCAGGTCAGGGACAGTGACAAATCCCATCACTTCACCGGCCAGTCACAACTTGTCTTTATGTTTTGTGCTGAGGAGAGAAATAATGGCTGATCATAGTTTGAAAGGATTTTTTTTTGTTATTGAACCGGAAAACGTCCAGCCTCTTTTTAAGATCACATTTATGGTGTTGAGATGAAAGCTGAAGATGGGAGGAGTGAAAAGAAGCTGAATCAGGGTTGTTTAAATTCGTCCATTTCTTCGTCGCTTTCTCTTTCATTCACACGTATCGATACTCTCCTACCTGACTTGCCCCGAATTCTGTAACCTTTGTTGTGGTTGTTACACTTGGTAAGGTATTGACGATTCACATGTTGCATGAGTAAAGGGGGAAGGGAGGAGGGGGCGGGGGGGGAGCGGGGGGGGGGATGGGGAGATGGGTTGGAGGAGGTTGGGATGGGGGGGGGGGGGGGATGATGTGAGGAGGTACTTAAGTGAAAGGAACGAAGAAGCACAAGTTGAACATTTTGTAAAAATATAACTTGACCCATTTTCTTTCTGTCAATTTTTTTTTAAAGCATTGTGCATTGTGTTTACAAAAATCAATATATTGTTTGTACTGTTTTATTTTTAAAAAAAACTTTTTTTTTTACAGATGTTACATTGGTTGGGTATTTAATATGACTTTACTAATGTGTACTGTACATTTTACATTGTGTTTCAAAACTTTGTCATGTGTTTTTTGCTCGCATCCATCCTGCATTGATTGCTTTAGCTGTGTGCGTCGTTCAGTCGGTCTGTGTGTCCGTGTCTGTTCATACTGCATGTCAGGTGCGCAAGAGTCGTGGCGGGGGGACATATCTGGTGAAACAGTAAACTATTTTGTATTGCAGCCTGATGGAGTTGGGGCTTTTTCACTTGTGTGTGGTCTGCAGGGAGTGGGAGATGTCTGTGTGTGTTCGAGAGAGAGAGAGAGAGAGAGAGAGAGAGAGAGAGAATATGACAGACGGAACACACACACACACACTCACACACACACACACACGATATGACATACAAAATCACACACACACCACCACACACACACACACACACACACGCACCACATACACACACACGCACACGCACACACACACACACACAGAGAATATGACATACACACAAACACACACACACCACACACACACACACACACACATAATAATATATATATATATATACAACACACACACACACACACACACACATACACACACACACACATGCACACATACACATACACACACACATACACACACACACACACACACACACACACACACACACCCACCCACCAGAGAGAGATGTAATGGAATGCGGCAGGATCTGTGCAGACATGTGCACCCCTACACTTTCGCTACAGTCATTACACCTGTTCCCTCACAATGTAGACCTGTGCATCTCTACACTTTTGCTACAGTCATTACACCTGTTCCCTCACAATGTAGACCTGTGCATCTCTACACTTTTGCTATTGTCATTACACCTGTTTCCTCACAATGTAGACCTGTGTACCTCTACACTTTTGCTATTGTCATTACACCTGTTTCCTCACAACGTAGACCTGTGCACCCCTACACTTTTGCTATTGTCATTACACATGTTTCCTCACAACGTAGACCTGTGCACCCCTACACTTTTGCTATTGTCATTACACCTGTTTCCTCACAATGCAGACCTGTGCACCCCTACTGTCACGGTCGCTAAGCCGGACGGCCCTACCACCCTTACCCACGCCTATCACACACTAGGTCAGACAACACAGCACACTAACACAGTTTTACAATCACGCACGCTTCTTTATTTCACACACACTCCATGGCGCCACCACTCACGCACATCTACAACTGCACACAAGTATCCTAATTCCCGCTGACTCACCCTATTCTACGATAAAGACCTGGAAGACCCTAACCTAACCTAAAACACCAGTTGCGGTATATCACTGTGACCTGGGGACACAGCGATAGCCCGCACACGTGGTGACTAACTACTAGGGACAAGGATTTACCAAAGGGACTCTAATCTCTTAACGACTGCTACCACCCACACCTCTCCCCAGGACTCACCCTTCTCTTTTAACCCGGGACCACTACTGCACTGATCGCTGCGTCCCTAAGGGAGGCAACGACCAGTACCCTACACTGTGCTGGCCACTACGTCCTGAAAGGAGGCAGTAGCTAACACCCCTAACCCTACTGCCTAACGCTACACCCCTTCTACCACAAACATGGGACAACCCATCCCGGCCCGGAAAGCTCCAGTCCTCGGCGCTGTACGTGGCCCCTCACAGGCTGACACCTCCCCGGAAGACTCTGCACCCCGGCGCTGTCCGTGGCTCCTCCGCGGGCCGACACCCTCCCCGAAGACTCTGCACCCCGGCGCTGACCGTGGCCTCCCGCAGTCTGACTCCTCCCCGCGATAGGCACGACACCCAACGCACACACACCAGACGCCCTCTCGACGGGTCCGGGGCTCGTAGGACGCCTCCTCCTCTGAAGGCCCCGCCGGACACCAAGGGTGGAAAAAGGCCTGGTGCAGCGCCCTCTCACAGGACGCCTAAACAGGGACGAGGAACCAGTGCCGGAGAACTCCCGGAAGAGTACCGGTAGCCGGAGGAGAGCTGCCCCACAGAAGGCAGACGGCCTGGGTGGTCTCCCTCTCCCGGGAAAACAACAGGCACTGGAAAGCGCCGCTCACCTGCCCGCACGCGGCAGTAGACTGCGGTGATCTGGCCCCAGCCTCAGGACGGAGCAGGATACCTGCTGACACAACTGGAGGCCACTACTGTAGTGTTGCTACTACCCGAGTCATCAAGGCACATAGGCTACTTGGTAAAGCTTTAACTCTCCATCTCCCTTGCCTACTTCCCACTCGGGCATGAGAGTGACCCCTTGAATTTCGAACACATCCCCCAACCCATTACTCACTTTGGGGTTATCAGACCCATTTCCTGCCAACCCTTACAACAGCGGTAAAACAATATTCTCCCTGAGCCCATCCACGCTATTACATATGAAATTATGAATCACACCCAATTCTCGGAGAAATAAACCAATCTAAGCGATCCAACACAGACTTCATGGGCCCCCTTAGGACATACTAAATAATCTAGGAAATGGCCAATTTCACAAGGAAATGTCTCCACACAACAACCAGTAGTAATACACATCTCTCAGAGGAAAAAACAAACAAAACAAAACCAAAAAAAACTTATCAATGTTAGCGGTTCACAGTTCCAGCATGTTCACACAAGAGAATCGGCTCGCAGCCACAATCCTTCACATTCTTACCCCTCTTTGCACCGTCAATTATAATCATATATCCAAAACATGATTTGTTTGCCAAAATTTCCATCCAGCACCTCACTCTCATGTCATCTCTTGTCAGATAACCCAGTGGTTAATCCTTGTTATGCCAACACAACCATACTTCATACAATATTACATGCTGCACATCATCCGTTTTTATCTTATCAACTGCTAAGCTACTCGCCTTAAACTTTACCTTTCCCTTCTCTCTGCTTACTAAAATTCATAACTGGGTTGCCTCCCCACAACCTAAGATATCTTTCTCCAACCCCGTTCTGTCACAAACACATACATCCCTGCATGTGTGACGACTGTCACTTGTATTACAAAAACTTCTACCCTATGGACTCACTGTCCTGTACCAAATGCGTACGTCACAGATACAGTCCGCACGCGTACGAGACCCGCGTCGAGAACCCTAACTCGTAACGAAAGTGACCAGACACCAATATAAGTTGAATAGTCACGACCGTACTCCAGTATAAACCACTCGACCACAAATCAGCCTTGGCCCTACTGCACAGTTAACCGATTCCAATGCTGTGCAGGTCAACTCCGAAATCGTAAATTAATTTCAACGAACTATTACTATTTACGACTGAAATTGAGCACAATCCCTTTATGATTCACGCAGACACATCCGCACCTGACTCATATTATGATCCTCAACAAAAAGCAACCTCGTATTACCTTCTCATTGAACCCACGGAAATTAACAGACTAACCACAAACAATATCTACATCACCGCCCATCAACGGTTATTATATCGAACCCACATTGTCTAGCCAAACTGTCACATGACAATCGAACTCAGGAACCACTATGTACATTACTTACAAAAATATACAGGAAAGAGGTAACAACACAAACCGGCTGACTACAAATTTCAATCACGGAACCAAGACAACATCATACTAGACAACCAGTATACGCAACGAACACCATACAACTAATCGCAACATGAGACAACTACAGTTCAACCCGCCATAATACAAGACAACACAACGAACTACAACACAACGAACCTAACAGATCACCAACCTGGACATACAGACGATCAACCACACCAGTTCTACAACTGGCTGACAGTGGCTGCCAACAAGGACGACACCGACTCAGCACAGGCCAAGGGCACCCAAACCCGACGAGGACCTGGCACTAACTATGACCCGAAGTCACTCTTCAAAAACTACCGGCGCTGCCGCCGCACCTACAAGGAGTACGTCCACTCCGACGAACACCAGGGACCGAAGTGAAGCTACCCCAACGCATTCCGCCCTGGTCGGAATCAAGCGAACTCTACTCACCACACAAAACAACGATTGGTCAGAGCAGTGTATCCCTCCGCAGAGCTGACACACCTGACCAACGGACTAGTTGTTGCTCGTGCAACAACACGACAATTTACCACAACAACTCACAGACTTGACAACACAACAACAGCCGATATCCTGCCCCGCCTTCTCTGGCATAGAACCAAAGTAATAAAAGGGTAACAATCGGGAACGAAACCAACTTCCTCCTACCACTCCCTCAACAAATGAAGACTGGAAGGCAAAAATACTGTATGTCCTACTTCACCTGCCCCCCTACCTAGCCTAACCTTACTACCTAGCCCCGAGGAACTTAGCCTAACCCCAACTAACTAAACCCCAGTCTTACCCCGCGCGCGCGCACGCACACACACACACACACACACACACACACACACACACACACACACACACACACACACACACACACACACACACACACTCGCACGCATACGCGCACACGCTCTATATCTTGAATCCACACCACTCTTAAACACGTGGACGTACTAGTTTAGTACCCGCCGATCGGTGACACCTACATTTTTGCTACAGTCATTACACCTGTTCCCTCACAATGTAGACCTGTGCGCCTCTACAGTTTTGCTACAGTCATTACACCTGTTTCCTCAATGTAGACCTGTGCACCCATACACTTTTGCTATTGTCATTACACCTGTTTCCTCACAATGTAGACCTGTGCACCTCTACATTTTTTTTGTTTTGTTTTTGTGGTCAGATCCTCACCGACTGATGCACCTACACATCTCCTCTGTTGTGAGTACACCTGTTTCCTAAACATGCAGACTGCACCCCTACACTTTTGCTGTAGTCAGTATGCACGTTTCCTGAAAATATTGACCTGTGCACCCCTACACTTTCAACTAGTCAGCACGCCTGTTTTCTGAAAATGGAGACCTGTGCACCCCAACACTTTTGCTGTAACCAGTACACCTGTTTTCTGAAAATGGAGACCTGTTCACCCGTACACTTTTGCTGTAACCAGTACACCTGTTTCCTGAAAATGGAGACCTGTGCCTTCTTACACTTTTGTCGCAGTCAGTACGTCTGTTTCTTGAAAATATAGACCTCTGCACCCCTACTCTTCTGCTGTCGTCATACATCTGCTGAAAGTACAGACCTGTAAACCCCTACACTTTTGCTGTAGTCGGTACACCCGTTTCCTGAAAATATAGACATGCGCACCCCTATATTTCTCCTGTCGTCTGTACACTTGTTTCCTGAAAAAATAGACATGTGCACCCCTATACTCCTGTAGTCTGTACACCTGTTTCCTGAAAAAATAGACATGTGCACCCCTATACTTCTCCTGTAGTCAGTACACCTGTTTCCTGAAAAAACAGACGTGCACCCCTATACTTCTCCTGTAGTCTGTACACCTGTTTCCTGAAAAAACAGACGTGCACCCCTATACTTCTCCTGTAGTCTGTACACCTGTTTCCTGAAAAAATAGACATGTGCACCCATATACTTCTCCTGTAGTCTGTACACCTGTTTCATGAAAAAATAGACATGTGCACCCATATACTTCTCCTGTAGTCAGGAGCCTGTTTCCTGAAAAAATAGACATGTGCACCCATATACTTCTCCTGTAGTCAGGACACCTGTTTCCTGAAAATTGAGACCTGTACATTCTTACTCTTTTGCTGCCGTCAGTACATCCGTTTTCTGACAATGTAGACCTATGCGTCCCTACACTTTGGCTACAGTCAACCTCTTTCCTGAAAAGGGAGACCTGCGCACCCCTACACTTTTGCTTTAGTCGGTACATGCGCACACACGCACTGACACACACATACACACTCTGAAACATGCACATATACACATACACAGAAGCATACACACACACGCACGCACGCACGCACGCACGCATGCGCGCGCGCACACAAACTCAAACGCTTGCGCTCACACATACACAAACACAGCCTAGATTGAACCATTCCAGTAAGCTCAGCGACTGAAGTTTATTACATTCGCTGACGATAATAAATGCTGCTCCATCCCCACCCACCAACTTTTCGAGTCACTCTAGATTAAAAAAAAAAAATCCCTCCACCTCCTCTCCCCATCCTCCTATCCCCATTCCTCCTCGATGAAGCGATCTGCCCCTGGAAACGATTAGGTACAAAACGATGTGAATTCTGCAACTTACGTTCTTTTAGCTTGTCACTATCCTGACCTATCACCTATCACCTATTCCGGAGTCTTGAAGACGTGTGGGCGTCACAGAAGAACAACCATGAAACCATGCAGAACGACTTGGAAGAGCTGATGCAATGGTCCGACAAATGGCAACTAAAATTCCATCCAGAGAAGTGCTGCGTCCTGAAACTAGGCCACGACAGAGAAACGGAGTACTTCGTGAACAGTAAAGACAAAGACGGCAACTCAATCAGAGTAAAACTGAAAGAAACACAGGCAGAGAAGGATCTTGGGGTGACCATCGACAAGGCGCTCTCTTTTAAGCAACACGTGGCACAGGCAACATCAAAGGCAAACCGCATTGTCGGAGTCATCCGCAGGACCTTCGACTACCTAACACCAGTAACTTTTGTCCAGCTGTTCAAGGGATTAGTCAGGCCACTCCTGGAGTACGGTCACTGTGTGTGGAAGCCAGACGAGAAGAATCAGAAAGGTCTTTGCTCTGAAGTGGAAAACGTCCAGAGAAGGGCGACCAAAATGTTGGGCCCTCTGAAGGACCTCCTGTACCCCGAAAAGCTACGTCGGCTGAAGCTTCCATGTCTGGAACACAGGAGAAAGCGGGGAGACGCAATTGAAGTTTACAAGTACCTGCATGGCTTCTACAAAGTGTCACGCCCTGACTTCCCCGTCGTCACGAATGAGCTGAGATCCACCAGAGGCAACTCCTTGAAACTTCAGAAACCAAGGCATCGTCTCAACGTACGGGGCAACTACTTTGCAAACCGAGTTGTGAACCTCTGGAACAGCCTCCCAGATGATGTGGTAACAGCACCATCGGTAGACGCCTTCAAGAGAAGATTGGACAAGCACTGGGCAGCACTACCTTCAGTGTACGACCAAGAATGCCTAGACTAAAAATGCCTAGATTAAATTGTTCAGTAAGTGATCTGATTGGCACCATCCTCAAACCACCCAGGCCAATCAGTTTTTAGTTTTGAGAACCTGAACACGGTCCTATGACTTAAAGGACCTTAATCTTGTAACGTCAAAATCAAAGACTTCGCAACCAGCTTCCTCCACTCCTCCCGGTTCTCAGACGCTCTTTGGCAGTTGCTGAGTGTGAGGCCAGTCCCTGCACTGATGTTGTCCTCCCATCTCTTTCTCTGTCTTCCTCTCCTTCTGCCTCCTCGCACTGTTCCTTGTAGAATGGTTTTGGGCGAATCCTGTTAATCTTGATACATGACCATACCCTCTATTTCCTTTTTTTTACACTGTGGACACCAGGTCTTCGTATGGTCCAACGGTTTGCCTTAATCTGCTCTGGACCTACAAGTTGGTAATGTGGTCTTTGTATGAGATGGCAAGGATCTTGTGGAAGCATCTGATCGGTAATGCTTTTATGACCAGTGTCGTTCAAAGCTTGTCTTGTTCGGGTTTACCAGGCTCCAGGCAGATCCGGACCTGGGAAGAACGTGTCCAGTCGTGGTCTGACAGGAGCAGAAGGGCACCATCTACACAGTCTATGTGGCTGGAAATGACGATTTAAAAGAAAACAAAAATATCGTTCCGTCGGACAAAAAGGACAAGGAACAGGACAAAACATGTCCATTCTGCGGCCGATTTGAGAAGGCAAGTGATTGCTCGTTCTTCGTTTTCACTGTCCTCAATGTTGTTTGAATTGACCGGAGAAGACCTAAGAGGTCGAAATGCGTCGTAATTTGTCTTTTAATTTGTTTGTCCATGTTAACTGGCGGATTTACTTTAAATGCCCTTTAACATTTGACAACCCTCCACACTTGCCGCAATACAAAAGTCGCTGTCAATTCCACCACCAATCATCCAACAACATTAATCTCGAACAGCATCAAATACTACCACCACCACCACAACAACAACAACTACTGCTGCTGCTGCTACTACTACTACTACTACTACTACTACTACTACTACTACTACTACTACTACTACTACCACCAAAACAATGATAATAATGATGATGTTAATGATAATGATAATGAGAAGAAGAAGAAGAAGAGATGACGACGACGACGACGACGACGACGATGTAGCTGCTGCTGCTGCTGCTGCTGCTGATAACGATCCGCGTGCAGGGAAGGTGGAATGGAGGAGAGAGGGGTGAACAGGTTGGGTGAGGAGAGGTTACCCTCGCATATGCTCCGTCGGATACTGACACATGAGGATGTTGTC
>CM065744.1:48519387-48521887 GCA_033310375.1 Conus canariensis
AGAACGGTGAGTGAAGACAGAAGAGAACTACTGGAAAGCTTCACTCAACGAAGAGCCCAAAGCCCCACCAGTACATGCGCCACCTCCAACGAAGGAAGTAAAAGTCTGGAACAACTCTGAAGAATGTTGTTGGTAACCCAAGGATTGAGATCCTTCCAAAGCTCAGCGGACTGCCTTCCGCCCAGCGAAGGGTTCCGGCCCGGTTCCGCTACTCTCCACGACGAGGTGGAAAAATAAATATGGCTACCAACAGAGGACGTGGCCTCTTACCAGAAAAGCAAAAGCCAAAAGCATGAGAGAGCCGAACACTGGCATAGCGCAGAAGGTTCCCCCCTCCACCCCACATAAACACTTACTCACATTCAACACACGCTAAGCATAAACAACACACTTTACGCACAGAACACGTGCAAGACACTTCCCTGCACCGTTATTAAAATGACAGCACACACACACACACACACACACACACACCCTTCATCCCGGTCTCCCTCTTCCCTCTCACACTACTCCGATGTGAGGGTTTACTGAGGGGATGCATGATCCACACGGGCGGTGCACAAACTGAATGTGACAGAGGAGCTACCCCCCTCTCCTCTGCACTCCACATACTAAGTATAAGTCGCTGTCAACCTCTGTGACGAGCAGCCCATTAAAACTCAATGTATAAATTCAAACACTGGTCCGCCCGTGACAAATGATATCTGTAATAATATAACTATGTTTGCTACACCCTTTATCACATGTGTAGGGGAAGCAACTGTAACCCCAAGTCTTGTGGCTGAGCAGACGTGGCGCACGTGACATGGAAACTTGTCTGCACGCGGAAACACCTCCTGTATTAAACATAAACTTAACACCTTTCTGTGCAAAGGTCATCTGATCTCCAGGAATGATTCATTGATTTATTGATTTGTCCGTAAAATTCTGTCTTTTACACTTCTGATTCATTGATTGATTTGTCTGTAAAATTCTGTCTTTTACACTTCTGATTCATTGATTTATTTATTTGTCTGTAAAATTCTGTCTTTTACACTTCTGATTCATTGATTTATTTATTTGTCTGTAAAATTCGGTCTTTTACAGTTCCGATTCATTGATTGATTTGTCTGTAAAATTCGGTCTTTTACAGTTCCGATTCATTGATTGATTTGTCTGTAAAATTCTGTCTTTTACAGTTCTGATTCATTGATCAATTTGTCTGTAAAATTCTGTCTATTACAGTTCCGATTCATTGATTAATTTGTCTGTAAAATTCGGTCTTTTATAGTTCTGATTCATTGATTGATTTGTCTGTAAAATTCGGTCTTTTACAGTTGTGGTTCATTGATTTATTGATTTGTCTGTAAAATTCTGTCTTTTACAGTTCCGCAGGCCAGCCGCCCCGTCGGGACTTGCGTATGGGACAGTTTAACAGGTGTGTAGCCGTTTCTGTTTTTTTTCTTATTTTCTTTTTCTCCGTCCTTTGTATCTACCCCCCCCCCCCCCCCCTTCCCCCTTCCTGTCCCTCCCGCTCTCTCCACCACCCTTTTCTACGTTCACTTCCAGAGCTGACATCACAGCTTGACTACAACCTCTATCTTTCTCTTTCTCTGTCTGTCTGCCTGACTGTCTGTCTCTCCCCCCCCCCCCCCCTCTCTCTCTCTCTCTCTTCACCATACAGGAAGGGGGTGGGGATGGCACAGAAATACAATGAGCTGATGGGGGTGGGGGCTACAGACTAGGAGAAACCGGGGTGAAATACTAGTACTGTGATATTTGCAGCCAGCGGGCACAGCACCTGGCTTGAAGGTTCGTCGCCTCCTCTCTCACAGTGTGGTTCGGGGATTGTATGGGAAACAGCAGGTTTGGAGGATAGCCGCATGTTTATTATTTCCGAATCTAAACAATAACTTATCGACTGTTTCACTCAAGATTGGCATACAGGTCTCAGTAGCCGCCATCTCAAAGTTCTCTGTGCATTACAGTTCAGTGACGAATTATCAGGTGGTTCATTTTTATTTCAAAATAAAAAAAATGCACAAATTATGAAAGTTTTTGCTAGACTCGGAACGGGTTTATTACCAGTAAATGATTGTTTTTAAACTTCAACACCGCAAAGCATGAGGTCAGTCGAAGAGTTTTGTTTGTTTGTTTGTTTGTTTTTCTTAAAAAACAAAACTGCATAGAAAGTGAGGTCCATGTTGCTCAACATATGAATGTCTGGGAAGGGACTTAACTCCCGGAAAATATTATAAAAGCCAACCGTCAATGTTCCGATTCAGTCTGTAAATGACAAGTTCCAACGGCGCCACTCTTAGAAAGCTAGCACTAATCGTTTACAAGGTCTTGGGACAAAGGTGCATTGATTTTGAAAAAAAAAAAAACAAAACGATTTGTTGTGTAAAAAAAAAGACTTGTTGTTTTGTAAAGTGTCGGATGAAACAAATGATTTTTTTTATTTTTGTTTTTTTTTAATTTATTAAAAAAAAATTTCTTCGTGAAAATTATTGTCTTTACT
>CM065744.1:48526887-48529387 GCA_033310375.1 Conus canariensis
AATATCGTTCCTGTGAGAAGATCATTATTGATATTTAAATGCCACTGTTCTACTAGATTCGTAAGAACCGTCTGACATGAATGATTTTCTCTAAAACCGCTTTGATTTGAATGAAATAATTTATGTGTAACGAAGTGCTTTTGAAGGTTTTGCTTAAGGTGCTTTTCTAAAGGTTTAGACAAATTAGACAGAATGGAAATCGGTCTGTAGTTCGAAGGATCTTGTGGGTCACCAGATTTAAAAAATGGCAAAACTTTAGCTTCTTTAAAGTATTGTGGATAATAGCATTTCTGAATACAAAGGTTATAAATATAAGTAAGGCTATCAGAGATAATAGGTGCGGAAATTTTCAAAATTTTGCTGTCTATATTATCTAATCCCCGGCTCTTAGATTCCTTCAAGGAATTAAGTTCTCTACATACCTCGTGTACACTGATAAACTGAAAGTCAAGTCTGGACCCTATTCGTCTAGTATCACAAAATTCTCTTAGTAACAACAGTTCATTATGTTTAGTACAATCAGTTTTAATAGTCTTTTCGACTATGGTAGAAAAGTGTTTATTGAGATTATCGGCAGACAGAATTAAAGATGACGGAGTTGTTTGTTTAGACGATTTACCTGATAATTGATTAATGGCTTTCCAGATCGATTTTGAATCTTTTTTCGATGAAATAAGGTCGCTAAAATGTTTTTTACGAGCAGACCTTTTCATAGCTGTAACTTTGTTACGCTGTTTCTTAAACTTTTTATCTTTTCCTGTTGACTATAACAAGTTTTCACGAATTTTAATAGCAGCATTAATTTCATCATTTAACCATGGTGGTTTTCCATCGGGTTTGACACGTTTGATCTTAGTTGGGACATGTTTGTCGTAAATACGGACAACTATGTTATACCAAGCTTCGAGAGCTTTGTCTGGATCAGTCTCCTGAAAAACATTGGAAAAGTCTGCAATACATAAATCATGAAGAAAATCGTCAGAATTAAAGGATTTATAACTACGGAAAGAAATGCATTTGTGGCTACATCTAGGAATTTTTACGCCTTTTTTGGACCAAGTTAAGCATACAGGAAAATGATCACTGAGACCATAAACAGGTACGGAAGTTTCTGTAATATTTGTTGGATTGTTTACATAGATATGATCAATGAGTGTTTCAGACTGTAGCGTTATTCTTGTTGGCGTGTCTATCAGTTGTGATAAGTTATATGATTCAAAAATTCGTTTCCATTTATCATGAGGTTTAAGTAAATCAATGTTAAAGTCACCAAGCAATACAACATCTGTTGAATAATCTGAGACATCTTCCATCATTGCTTCGAATCTACCATACCATTCCACACGTTCATCAGGGTTTCTATATAAAAAGCCTACTAATATCGGTTTAGTCCCTTTTAAACGAAACTCTATCCAGATGCATTCAATATTATGTTTATCAAAATGATGGATCAGTTTATAGTTCATTGAGTGATGTACATATTCCAGAAGACCTGTTTCTAGCTTAGATGTAGGGTCTCTCCTAATGAAATTGTAACCTGGAATCATTATTAAATCGTCTGAGACTAAATTTGATAACCGAGATTCAGAGAAACAAAAACAATGAAAACAATTGTTAGCATTAGATAAAATAGAAAGTAAATCACATAATTTGTTTAACACATGACATGCATTTAGATAGCCAATTTTGAATCCTGAGTTGGTTAACCATTCATTACTACTCTCGGTATTGAGATTATTTGCCATTATTTTACAAGGAAAACAAAACAAAACAAAACAAAAACCCACCTTACCTTCAATATGTGTACAATGTAAAGCAAAATCAATTTGTAGGATACCAGGAAATTTGAAAATTAAATATTACAAGTGAAAAAAAAAAAAGCAAACACACACAAAAATGCACACCTCTTCAACGGGTAACGACGCAGAAAAGAAGTTAGAAAAAAAAAATCAATGAGCAATAACAATGGTAAGGGCACAATCACAAAACACCTATGCCTCAAGAAGACACGAGAAGTGCAAGTGTTCAAATAATCAACGTCCTTCTACAACAGTCCATTTCAAATGTCCCAAGTCCGAGTAGTTATACGGCCGAAGATAGGGAAGATTATTACAATAATTCAACAGTTACATATTTAATTATATGACGACGTAAATGCTAACACTTTGACTAGAATGAATGGGGAGAAATGTACCGACTGAATAAAAAAAAAAGTATTATCTTTCGCACATAAATAAATACCAAACAAGGACAGAGCATCATACAATATATCAAAACATCACCACTCATTCTACCAATTGGCAGCAGTCCTCTGTTGGTCACGTTGCGTCACCAACTGTGATGCCAGCGTCATCAACTGCTGCGCACAATAACCCAGAGGGTTAAATAAAGGCCAGTTTCGGTTGTCAGCATGACTCTCCTGTGTCGGAGGATTGACCGGTAGAGTTGCTGAACCCAAGGGAAAATGGGGCTGTGTTTGGCAAAGGCCAGATCCTTGAAC
>CM065744.1:48534387-48536887 GCA_033310375.1 Conus canariensis
CCATACAGGCTTATTTGCTTTGGAAACAACTCGCCCTTACAGGCCTCAGACCATGAGGACGTCAGTCTTATTGTCTTCACATCTGTTTTGTTTTTGCTTTTGTTTACCTTGTCGCTTTTTAGCAGTGCTCTTCTTCTTGTTCTTCTTGTTCTTGTTCCTTTTCTTATTCTTCTTGTTCTTGTTCTTGTTCTTCTTCTGAGTATTATGACCACTCTCTTTTCAAAATGCATGTTTTTGTCATCGTTGTTATCTGGCAGTACCGTTCTCTTCAGTTTTGTAAAAAAAATATTAAAAAAAAGTTAAAGATGGAATCCTATAGTCTAACGGCCCTGAACTTAAATTTTTTTTTTTTTTTTTTTTTTTTTTTTTTTTTTAGAAGTTTACTGATTTTGGGGCACGGCAAGATGAAAGACGGAGCCCGTCCTCTTTTTTTTCTGCCGCCTTAGGTACTGTACCCGTCTACTGCTGGGTGGATAGCGAGGGGTTGAAGCTGTGAACGTCTGACCCCACGAGTGGTTTGAGCCCTCCGAGTCCTGAGGCCTATGTTCCGATCATTGGACCATGGCTCCCGTCTGCCTGTTTGCCACTGCTTCATTTGTCGTCTGACTGTCTCCTACTGCTTCATTTGTCGTCTGCATGTCTGTCAGTGCTTCATTTGTCGTCTGCCTGTCTGTCTGTCAAGTGCGTGAAACCTCTCACAAAAGGCATTAAACGCTTAGAGGCAAAAGGGACGTTGTACGTAGTATACAAATAGGTAATAGACCCATTAACCAGTGTGCCTTACCCATCGCACACGGTCGAACTGTGTCGAGGAGGACGAAGTGGTCAGGTGACAGATGGCACCTAAGGTAGTAAGTACTCCTCCAAGTTCGGACCTGCCCGATAGCGAAAGGGGGGAGGGACATAACCACTAGGACCTCGGTGCACCAAGTGAGCGCTAAATACTCAGTCAGCTGAGGTTCTTTTGTAAACAGTCAGTGAAGAGCAGGAGTCTTGGACTCGTTCGGATGGTATTGCCGTGGGTCACTGGGTTGGTTCTATTGTCAGGCTGGTTGAACGCGCGTGGAAGTTGTTATCGTAGCCCTCTTTAAGATAATTGCTGTGTTAAAGTGGCCTCCGAAGTCGGCGGGGAATTTTCGATGTCCATCTGGTGCCAAGTGTTTGTTTGCTAATCAATTAGATAGAGATGTGTGGAGAATGTAGCGAATGGAGAATTCAGAGTACTTGTGAACTAGGGGTTTGAGAAGCAGCATGGACAAAGGCATGGCCGAAGGGGAATCCTTTGTTTCCATCCCTATATAAACTGAGGGAGAACAACGTGAAGGCAATAACACCACAAGAGAGAGAGAGAGAGAGAGAGAGAGAGAGAGAGAGAGAGAGAGAGAGAGAGAGAGAGAGAGAGAGAAGAACAGAGGAGAGAGAGGAGAGAAGGTGGGCAGGACACAGGGTCGAGAGAAACGTGGTCTGGGAGATAGAAGAGACAGTAAAGTCTTAGGGTTAAAGACAAGCTGGAAGAGAAGAAAACTAAGTTTGAAGCCCAGAGGTGGGTGAAGACAGACAAACTGAATTTGAACCCAGAGGTGGGTGAAAGAGACGAAGAAGAAGAGTTCTACGTCGAGATCCCAGAGACGACCACGAAGATCCAGTCCTGAAACCTGGAGCCAGTCAACCAAGGGCATCACCATCAAGCAGTGCTGAAGAAGACGTGAAGAGACTTTTTCAAGAACTGTGGTGTGGTGTGAAAGCGTGGTTGTGTGTGTGAAAACCTGGCCAGGTAAGAAGTCATTTTCATTATAACCCGGGATTAGGAAGTATTGATCTTTTATGTTTTAATATTTCATTGTGTGTAATTGGATTTTTCATGTTTGATTATAGTAGCATAGAAATTGTATTTCTTGTGCTCAGTCGTGTTAGGAGAGAAACGAATGCGTGACATCCCATTCCCAGAGAGAGGTGAATGTTTGGTGAGCGCATGAGTGTGCATATGCGTGTATGAGTGCAAAGATAACCTTGGTGTGTTAAGCCTGACCAATAATACATCAACTTAGTGCACTTAAGCAATACCATCACGATTTCCCCCGTCATGGACACTGTCAGTACTTCATTTGTCGTCTGCCTTTCTCCCACTGCTTCATTTATCGTCTGACTGTCTCCCACTGCTTCATTTATCGTCTGCCTGTCTGTCAGTGCTTCATTTCTCGTCTGCCTGTCTGTCAGTGCTTCATTTCTCGTCTGCCTGTCTGTCAGTGCTTCATTTCTTGTCTGCCTGTCTGTCAGTGCTTCATTTATCGTCTGCCTGTCTGTCAGTGCTTCATTTGTCGTCTGCCTGTCTGTCAATGCTTCATTTGTCGTCTGCCTGTCTGTCAGTGCTTCATTTCTCGTCTGCCTGTCTGTCAGTGCTTCATTTGTCGTCTGACTGTCTCCCACTGCTTCATTTGTCGTCTGACTGTCTCCCACTGCTTCATTTGTCGTCTGACTGTCTCCCACTGCTCCATTTGTC
>CM065744.1:48539387-48566887 GCA_033310375.1 Conus canariensis
CAGGTAAGATAGACCTTGAGGTTGTCAGTCAGATGCTGGGAGATTGTGGAATCCAACATTTCCTTTCGTATCAATGTTTTAATAGCTTTCTTTATTCATTTCGCTGATTGTTTAGTTTACCGACTTTTTGATTTTTGCCTCGCAGTTTTCCCATATTTGACTGTGAAGCAGGAGCATCTATTTGAAAAAAAAGGAATTATTCAATCATTTCACTAATTGTTTAACTTACTGATTGTTTGATTTGTGCTTTGTAGCTCTCTTGTATTTGACTGTGAAGCAAGAGTTTTTATCATTTTTTTCTTATTCAATTATCAATTTCACCGTTTGTGTAATTTACTGATTGTTTTGATTTGTGCCATTTTGTTTTTTGGTATTTGTCTGTGAAGCAGGGGAATTGAATTTTTTTCATTGATCTTTTGAAAAGTATTACTTGCGTTATTTGAAACCAGACCAATAATCAAAAACGAAAACATGCAAATTACAATAGTCCAAAACTGAACAGCTTATTTCGTTTTGAATAAGGAAAAGGAAAAATGATAAAATGTCTCAGGCCATCAATTCAGGAATAGGCATATATTGGAAAGAAAATGCATTCTCTCTCTGTCTCTGTCTCTGTCTCTCTCTCTCTCTCCACCACCCCCACTCCCCTCACACACACACACACACACACACACACACACACACCGTATAATTCCTATAAACTTGTGTCTATTCGCCTTAATTTGAAGCAATCCGGTTTCTCATTCTCTTCGACCTCATTTTGCATCACTGAAGCCAGAAAATAACCTTTAACCTTGAGGGTCATGTCCGCGTCACCTGAACAGCCCCAAATAATTTCTTGTTAACTATGTGTGTGGGGACGTTTTTGAAACTGCACGAAGTAGTCTAAAGAACGTGTTGCTCGTGCCCAAAGCCAGGACAGAGGACACTGAGCAAAACATACATGTTTCGAACGTAAACTGTTAATAAATCGCGCTCTGATAAGAACATGAACGGATTGTTTAGCATGATATGACAATGACATCACTGCTGGCGAAAATGGAAACATGAAAGCAAAAACAGAATTTACTAAGGAACAAACGAAGGAACAAAACAATTTACACAACAGAGACAACGCGTTTGGACCTATTGGGTCTTCTTCGGCAGGACAAGCAACCTTCAAAATGAGGGGAACAAAGGAGGAACAAACTCGCTTAATTCTTCGATCTGAGCGCAAAACCTGGCTTGAGTGAAAAGCTGAAACTACGGAATTGAATTGAAGATTAAAGGGGAGAGGTTGGAGGGGGAGAAAATACAGATCAAAATAGTAAAGATAATAATAGCAACAACAACAACAACAACAACAACAACAATAATAATAATAATGACAATAACAATAATAATGATAATAATAATGATAATGATGATGATGATGATAATGATGATGATAATGGTAATAACACTAATGATGATAGAAGAAGAAGAAGAAGAAGAAGAAGGAGGAGGAGGAGGAGGAGGAGGAGGAGGAGGGGAGGAGGAGGAGGAAAAGGACAGATTACAATGATAATAATAATAATGATGATAATGACAGTGGAGAAAATGGGAAAGATAGAGAAATAAAATATAAGAAATCTACAAATAGTTATGCTACTATTACTTGTTTTAGTGATTGTTTAGCGTGTGAAGCTGGCCATGCTTTAAGGCGTGAAGAACGTCTTTTGTCCGTGTGAAGGAATTCAGTTAGGACATTAAAAAACACCCGAAGGCAAGAATGCTGGCATAATAATTCCAGAGGACAAAAATCACCTTGTGTTTATCAGCTGTCGTAAAGACATGCATCTCTCTATGGCCATATCCAAGACCAGTCTACAGGGCACAGTGGAGACCGGAGGGTGAAAATGAAACACATACAACTTCCTGCTCAAGACCATTCTGTGGAATACAGTGAAGAGTGGATGTAAATACATATGGCTCCATGCTCAAGACCATTCTACAGGGTACAGGGGAGGATGGACATGTATCTCCCCATGACTCCCTGTCCAAGACCATTCTACAGGGTACAGTGGAGGGTGGACATGTATCTCACCATGACTCCCTGTCCATCACCATTCTACAGGGTACAGTGGAGGATGGACATGTATCTCCCCATGACTTCCTCTTCAGACCATTCTACAGGGTACAGTGGAGGGTGGACATGCATTTCACTATGACTTCCTGTCCAAGACCATTCTACAGGGTACAATGGAGGGTGGCCATATATCTCCCCATGACTCCCTGTCCAAGACCATTCTACAGGGTACAATGGAGGGTGGCCATATATCTCCCCATGACTCCCTGTCCAAGACCATTCTACAGGGTACAGTGGAGGGTGGACATGTATCTCCCCATGACTCCCTGTCCAAGACCATTCTACAGGGTACAATGGAGGGTGGCCATATATCTCCCCATGACTCCCTGTCCAAGACCATTCTACAGGGTACAGTGGAGGGTGGACATGTATCTACCCATGACTCCCTGTCCAAGACCATTCTACAGGGTACAGTGGAGGGTGGACATGTATCTCCCCATGACTCCCTGTCCAAGACCATTGTACAGGAAAGATCTTACAATGGAACCTGTCCAAGACCATTGTACAGGAAAGATCTTACAGTGGAACCTGTCCAAGACCATTGTACAGGAAAGATCTTACAATGGAACCTGTCCAAGACCATTGTACAGGAAAGATCTTACAGTGGAACCTGTCCAAGACCATTGTACAGGAAAGATCTTACAATGGAACCTGTCCAAGACCATTGTACAGGAAAGATCTTACAATGGAACCTGTCCAAGACCATTGTACAGGAAAGATCTTACAATGGAACCTGTCCAAGACCATTCTACAGGAAAGATCTTACAATGGAACCTGTCCAAGACCATTCTACAGGAAAGATCTTACAGTGGAAGGTCGACGTCCTTGAGGCAGATCAGAATCCTGAACGGACAATGTGAAGAATTGAACCGTCGACCACACCTCTGCCCTGCTGCACATGATTGAAGATAGAGAGATCCACGACTGTCCACAGTCCGCCACTGACCATGGTGACCTTATGTCAGAAGACCTCAAGAACATGGTAGCTTCTATTTCCGATGGACAAAAATAAAAAAAAAATCATGATGTTTTAAAGACACTGGCAATACATGTAGTGTACAAATGAGTACATTTTCCTGAAGACAATATTTGTTTTTGTCTATGTCATCTCTCTCTCTCTCTCTCTCTCTCTCTCTCTCTCTCTCCGTGAAATAAAAGCTACCATCCTCTTGAGATCTCCCGTTATGAAGTCATCAGGGTCAGTGACGGACAATTGAACAGTAGGGGATCTCTCTATCCTCAATTATGTGCAACAGGGCACGGTTGTGGTCGCCGGTTCAATTCTTCACGTTGTCCTTTCAAATATTTTAACTCGTAATTTGTTTGTAGGGTGTATTGATAATAATTTCTCTTTAAAAAATTGTTTCAATTTCCGCGTGTAAGTCTCGTAATTTGTGTGTCCATTTGTCTGGTGGATTGATTATAATTACTCTTTTAAAACTGTTTCAGTTTCCGCCTGCAGTCACCTCACTTTGAAGCTAAATATTCACTTATTTGTATTTTACGCAACGATATTATTTGCATATTTTAACTAAATATTCACTGATCTATTTGTATCTTACACAGCGGTATCACTTGCATATCTTAATTTAGTTTCAGCGACACTGCAGTCTGTTTTAGTCTTCAATAATCTCCATACTTAAAAATAGCATAAAAAACCAACTGCACGGAAATTCAGTGCTTGTGAGTTGTGTAAAAATTCCACATGCTGCATGGTTAGTAATCTTCATGTTTAAAAATAGCATCAAAAACCAACTGCACGGAAATTCAGTGCTTGTGAGTTGTGTGAAAATTCCACATACTGCATGGTTAGTAATCTTCATGTTTAAAAATAGCATCAAAAACCAACTGCACGAAATTCAGTGCTTGTGAATTGTGTGAAAATTCCACATACAGCATGGTTAGTAATCTTCATGTTTAAAAATAGCATCAAAAACCAACTGCACGGACATTCAGTGCTTGTGAATTGTGTGAAAATTCCACATACAGCATGGTTAGTAATCTTCATGTTTAAAAATAGCATCAAAAACCAACTGCATGGAAATTCAGTGCTTGTGAGTTGTGTGAAAATTCCACATACTGCTTGGAGAAGAGACATACAGACAAAAGGTTATGGGATTCAAAGTTTACCAGTCAAAGAAAAGCCAACATCTTCAAGTCACAAAGCCAGATGTAGAGTCTGGCTGACAATTTTACTTCAGGAGCTACACAAATGTTGGACACATAAATTCAATCGATGACAATGTTGTTGGAAAAGCGTTAGATATGTGTAAATAGGAACACAGCCAAATAATACTGAACCAAACGTATACTTCGATCAGTTCGTGTATTGTCACCTGCCTGAAGTCGAGTTGTTGTCAAGTATTTTCTCCCACCAGGCGCCGTGGCGAAGTGGTTAGCATCGCAGACTCCCGGCTAGGGGGTCGTGGGTTCGATTCCCATCAGAGTCTTGTGGGAGGTTTTCCGCCCCGACCGGCTCCTACCCAGAGTTGAGTTTGCTATGGGCTCAGTTGGGAAGACTGGAACCACACATTCAAATTTCATCCACTAAATGGATGCGTCTCTGAGAGTGTTGCTCAAATTTCCTGACCAACACTGCAGGCGCCTGTATCTCTCGGGCCTGGTTGATGCCGGAATATCTTATGAAAGTTAGCATAGAGTGCAGCCCTGTCATACAGTCTGAGACTGGAATGGAAATCCACAGCATCATCTTCATCATCCTCATTCTCATAGATCAGCATGTAAAAAAGTCTCAAATTCCGTGGTTCTTCATGCCCTGCTCTCATAGTGGCCTCAGTTGCGATGTCCTCTCCACGTCTGTGGCCTTGGTTTGATTCAATGGGGTCACCGGTATGGCACATTCATGGGGGCTGTCGTAGGACGGACGTGGTGGCGCCCTCCGGAGGGAGAGCTCACTCACGCCGGCTCCGCGACTAAGCAGTTACTGTCGTCAGTAGGAGGCTTAGTAGGTGGTGTCCTGCGTATGTTGGATCAGAACAGGCGCCACTGAACACCACCGAAGTGACTCGGCAGCAGTGCAGTGTCTCCTCCGGTGGGTTACCTCATGACGACTTGACATTGACTGCTCCCTGTGGATTGCCGGTGCCGGGGCTGTGGCTGTGGACGGGAAAGTCAAAATGAGCGGCACAGAAGATGGGGACAGGAAATTTAAAAAAAAAGTATTTTCTCCTATATCTCCTGCTCTCCACTCTCCCCATCGTTTCCAGCACCTTCCCCAGCCAAATATCATGGTGGACATCGACATCAAAAGAGGAGATAATTCATCACCAACTGACCTTAATCCCGACATTTGACAGAACAAGCGCGAGCAGCGATGCATGACGGAAGGGACATAACTCTCACTCCTCAGAGGGAGGGAAAGGGTGTCGAGGATGGCTGCACACCAGAAGTAATGCGCCGAGGCCTCGCATTAAGGAACCGAATATTTATAGGCTGGCGCAATTTGATTGTTTTGAGAAACACCCATTTTGCGCCGAATATGAGAAGACAAGTAGTCGCTCGTTCGTTTTTATTGTCCTAAGTGTTGTTTGTTTTTGCTTGAAGAAGACCCAAGAGGTCGAAATGCATTGTGTTTTGTCCTTTAATCTGTTTGTCTGTATTGTCTGGCGGAACTAATACCCCTCCTTTTGAAATTTGTCTTGAAACGTTTTATTGTGTCTAAAAGTTGATTCTCCTCATTTTCTTTCATATAGCCATCAAGGTACAAGCCAGGTGGTTCCAAGCAGACAGATTAAAATCAAAGGAATGGGACTATTTTGAACGCTTGAGGCTGGGGCAAAGATAGGGTCACGGGCGAGTGCAAAGGCGTGAAGTGTGTGTGAACTAACGGGAAGATTGATTGCGATTTTATTGGTGAATATCCCCCCCCCCCCCCCCCCCCCCCAAACAAGGGACACAATTTTGATCAATATCAGTTTAACATTAAATGCTGGCTGAAATTTATGGCAGGCCTCAAAACGCTTACATGGATTACATAGTGTTTCTGCGTAAAATCCTAATTGTGGCGTGTGGCCGATGGCGAGGGTGATGGTGGCTGACAATCCTTGTGACGTGTTTTCTCCTGGCCGGGATTGGTCGGACAATGGCTGTTGAGCTTGATGTCCGCTTCCGTTGTGGTGGCTTGACTGATGGCGTCATTTCCTGTGGCTTTGTTGTCTTGAAGCTGGAAGGGGAAGGAGGAGGGAGAACTAGTGAATGCTGGGAAGGTTTCAATGGCCACTGTCTGTTGTTGGCCTTTTCCTGTGAGTGCAGCGGAGCGTGAGACCGCCAGAAACCGTTTTGTGAAAAAAGACAAGACAAAACAAGACAAAACAAAACAAGACAAAGCCAACAGCATCGAATAGTGTTGGAGATAAACGATTGATCTTCTTCAAGTCAGACACAGGACAGAGGCTGTGGTAGGTTTCCATAGCGACAGGCACGTCGTCTGTCTCTGACTACACAGTTTATCTCCCACATTCACCTCCCTGACCCTACCTCCCCCCCCCCCCATGCGCTCACGTACGCGTGCGCGCGCGTGCAAACACACACACACAGACACACGCACGCACGCACACACACGCACGCACGCACACACCACACACACACACACACACACACACACACATGTACAAGTAGGTTTATCGGAGAGAGAGAGAGAGAGAGAGGAGAGAGAGAGAGAGAGAGAGGAGTTTACTGAACACTCCATAACCCGTTTCAGAGGGGGAAGAACACCACACTGACCACATGCCTGACATAGAGCCCTGGTTCACCTGGTAG
Source organism: Conus canariensis (assembly GCA_033310375.1). Taxonomy (NCBI): domain Eukaryota; kingdom Metazoa; phylum Mollusca; class Gastropoda; order Neogastropoda; family Conidae; genus Conus; species Conus canariensis. Next base: position 48,546,274 of record CM065744.1, read on the forward strand.
GTAAGATGTTGAACCTTTTTGTTCCGGGGTCCAAGGTTCGAATCCCGTTGCAGACAGGCTGAAAGAGACCTTCTCTCGGAGTCATCCTCTGTAAAGACTCCATTCCTCTCCCAGTCCTTTCCAGGAGGGTTTCAATCGATGTTCTGGACATGACCACATACCCGCAACACAATCTGGTCTGCACGTGAGACCCCGGGCCATCTTTCAGCAGGAGAGCAGGCCAGTGGCTGCCAGAGGGAAGAACAAGACAAAAAGAGAATACACGCACACGTATTGATACCATCATCCCCGAAGTCAGAATATGGCTGCCTTCATGGTGGATTTAAAAGTATTCACATACACAAAAATCCACCAATGGTGAGACTTGGACCTCTGGTCAGGGAACAAACAAACAAAAACCAGAGAGAGAGAGAGAGAGAGAGAGAGAGAGAAAGATTTGAGGAAAATAACTAGATCTGTCTCATATTTGCCATGATTTCTTGTAACGAGGATTGTCATACTACTGGCCTACAACTGACTGCCTCAGTACCTGTCCTGTAGCCTCAGTACCTGTCTGTAGCCTCAGTACCCGTCTGTGCGCCGCTGTTTAGGTATAGTGTCAGGCCGCTCGGTACGTATTTCACACGTAGCAGTTCGGTCACACAACCTCTCAACAAACGAGCGGTGGAAGGGTTCTAGCAACATTTCAGTTAAGTTAGCTGATCCATTTCTATCGATTATATATGACTAGTGAAAAACAATAAACAAGTGGGTATTTTTTGCTCCCATAAGAAAACCTAACACAGAGTAACTTTTATTTTAGACTGGCACAGCCTTTTAAACTTGAATAAAGTCAGACAAATACATAGACGAACAATCTAATAGTGGGGGGAAAAAACAAGCGCAGACCAAAAGCTGAACTGTTTTCATAGTAATCACTTGGCAAAGATTTGGACTTAAGGAGGGGGGGGGAGGGGGGGGGGTTGAAGATGGAGAAACTGGGAACATGAAATTAAGAAAATATGTTACAGATATGAAAACTCTTCACTAACTGCATAAGGAAACCATCGCAATCCCGTTTGAAGGCAGATATATTTGTATTGCCTGCTCCGAGGCCTTTCGTCCGCTGGGTCGGAACTCATCAGGGAGACACGATTGGTTGTGTCTGCGCTCCTGGCGTCAAATAGAGACACACCACAGTCCATAATACTGTGGTGTTCTCACCACCAAGGGTGCAAAAAAGAATCCAATAGCACCCCCAAAAGCAGCCAGCGAAGAGTAGTAAATGATACCAAACGAAAGTGTGGGGAGGAAAAAAGTTGCTGAAAAACTAAAGACATTATGCAAATAGTATAAAATGTAGGGGACAATCTTTGAGCCTACGCTTGAGGATCCACCCAAAGATGCAAGGGAGATCAAAAGACAAACACACAGACGGACAGAAACAAATACAAATAACCTCAATTTAATCAAAACAAAATCGGAAATGAAATGAGGCAGGGAACAATAAACGATAAACAATAAACAAGTAGGGTATTTTTTGCTCCCATAAGAAAACCTAACACAGAGTAACTTTTATTCTAGACTGGCACAGCCTTTTAAACTTGAATAAAGTCAGACAAATACATAGACGAACAATCTAATAGTGGGGGAAAAAACAAGCGCAGGCCAAGTTTTTCAGCAACTTTTTTCCTCCCCACACTTTCGTTTGGTTTCATTTACTACTCTTCGCTGGCTGCTTTGGGGGTGCTATTGGATTCTTTTTTGCACCCTTGGTGGTGAGAACACCACAGTATTATGGACTGTGGTGTGTCTCTATTTGACTGTGGTGTGGCTCTATTTGGGGGTGCTATTGGATTTTTTTTGCACCCTTGGTGGTGAGAACACCACAGTATTATGGACTGTAGTGTGTCTCTATTTGACGCCAGGAGCGCAGACACAACCAATCGTGTCTCCCTGATGAGTTCCGACCCAGCGGACGAAAGGCCTTGGAGCAGGCAATACAAATATATCTGCCTTCAAAAGGGATTGCGATGGTTCCCTTATGCAGCTAGTGAAGAGTTTTCATATCTGTAACATATTTTCTTAATTTCATGTTCCCAGTTTCTCCATCTTCAACCTCCCCCCCCCCTCCTTAAGTCCAAATCTTTGCCAAGTGATTACTATGAAAACAGTTCAGTTTTTGGCCTGCGCTTGTTTTTTCCCCCACTATTAGATTGTTCGTCTATGTATTTGTCTGACTTTATTCAAGTTTAAAAGGCTGTGCCAGTCTAGAATAAAAGTTACTCTGTGTTAGGTTTTCTTATGGGAGCAAAAAATACCCCACTTGTTTATTGTTTATCGTTTATTGTTCCCTGCCTCATTTCATTTCCGATTTAGTAAAAAACAGTTGCGCGATTGCATGGAATTCTGTTGGCAGTTAGGCACCCTCCGCCCCCTTCTTTCCTCTCTCCACTCCCCACTCCCCAATGATGGGTTCTTTTCATGCTCGCATAATGCTCGCAGACAAAAAGCGGGCGTTTCTAGTGAGTTTTTATTGCCCCCTGGGATCATGTACATTGACAGTTAGTTTCGACATGAGGTGACGGCAGACAACCACGTATCTTCTCGATGGCCGTTCTTGCGTCGAATTCGAAAAGACGTGATTGTACGTTCTTCGTTTTCATTGTTCTGAATGTTGTTTTGATCTTACCTGAAGAAGACCTAAGAGGTCGAAACGCGTCGCGTTTTGTCTTTTATATTTTGTTTGTCCCTTTTGTCTGGCGGATTCATTGTTGTGTTTTTTTAGAAAAAAAATATGGACAGTTAACTGACATGGTCAGTGGGCGCTTGTCTTGACCTGGCAAGAAGAGAAAGGGGGTGGGGGGTGGGGGTGGGGGTGGGGGGAGGTAGAGGGGGGCGTGTTGCTAACATTCCGTTCATTCGGTGCTCACAAGGAGGGGAAAATAGCACACGGACGTTGGTTTCCATCTGGGTTCTGTCTACATCATTTGTGTACTGGTTTGGTTTCTGTTGTCTGTGAGCTGTTCTGTAACACAATAGCGGTCAATCTGTTGTCTGTGAGCTGTTCTGTAATACAATAGCGGTCAATTTGTTGTCTGTGAGCTGTAATATAATAGTGGTCAATCTGTTGTCTGTGAGCTGTTCTGTAATACAATAGCGGTCAATTTGTTGTCTGTGAGCTGTTCTGTAATACAATAGCGGTCAGTTTGTTGTCTGTGAGCTGTTCTGTAATATAATAGCGGTCAATCTGTTGTCTGTGAGCTGTTCTGTAATATAATAGCGGTCAATCTGTTGTCTGTGAGCTGTTTTGTAATATAATAGCGGTCAAACCGAAAGTCAGCTTTTGCTCTGGCATCGAAGTTCAAAAGGGCAACAACTCTGCAGCGGTCAAGAGATTATAATTCGAGATCAAAGCTTAAACGCATGGAAATTAATTTGAAGAGGAACTTTAAGTAGCTCCACCGGTTAACATGGACAAACACATTACAAGACAAAACACGGCGCGTTTCGACCTCTGAGGTCTTCTTCAGGCAAGATAAGCAACATTCAGGACAATGAAAACGAAGACCGGGCGATTCAACGCCCATCTGGCGCCGAATTTGAGAAGATAAGTGAGTGCTCGCTCTTCGTTTTCATTGTCCTGAATGTTGTTTGTCTTGCCTGAAGAAGACTTAAGAGGTCGAAACGCGTCGTGTTTTGTCTTGTAATTTGTTTGTCCATGTTAACGGCTGGAGTTACTTAAAATTCCTTTTAAACTTTGTTTCTCTTTGAAACTAGCATAGAATCTAAACCTGATAAAGACAATAAATCTGTGGTCAGTATCATGCTTGCAAAATTGTGCATGCATATCTTTGCAAAATAAGAGATGTTACCGGGTATCCTGTTTTTAAGGTGTCACTATACATATTTAGTGCAATGCAAAAAGCGAAAACACTTTGCCAAAATTCCACGCACACAGGAAGCAATGTCAACCGATGTTTATTTGCATATAACACAGAACTCCAGAAAATGATTTGTGGTACTGCAAAGTTTTTTTTTCCATTGATTGTTATAGGTAGAATATATTATATTATATTATATTATATTATATTATATTATATTATATTATATTATATTATATTATATTATATTATATTATATTATATTATATTATATCATATGATATTATATTATATTATGTTATATTATATTATATGAATCTGCGAGGAAGAGGAAGAGCAAAAAGAAGAAGACACAAGAGCGCTTCTTCAGAGACCCCTTCCAGTTTGCCAGAACACTGTTTGAGCAGCCAAAATCTGGGACCCTAAGTGTGGACAAAGGAGTTCTTGAGCAGCATCTGAGGAAAACATACTCTGACCCACAGAGCAAAGCACCACTCGACATTCAAGGTCTGGTGTGGCCAACCAACCCTGAGGAACAGTTCAATGGCAAGCCTCCAACGTTGGCGGAAATCAAGAAGGTGGTCGACAAAGCCAGAGCCAAATCATCACCAGGGCCAAACGGAATACCTTACCAGCTTTACAAGAAATGTCCCAAGGTGCTGGAGTGGCTCCACAGGCTGCTGCGATCGGCTTGGAGAAACCAGAAGATCAGCGGCCAGTGGATGACGGCAGATGGTGTGTACATCCCCAAAGAGCAAAACTCAAGTGACATTAGCCAGTTCAGGCCAATATCACTACTGAACGTCGAAGGGAAAATCTTCTTCTCTGTCATGGCAGCAAGGCTGACCAAGTACCTGATGGAAAACAAGTACTTGGATGTGTCAGTCCAGAAAGGTGGCATCCCAGGCGTGGCGGGCTGTGTAGAACACGCCACAATGATCTGGGACGCAATCCAAAAAGCAAAAACAGAAAAGAGAGACCTGGACGTAGTGTGGCTTGATCTGGCAAACGCATATGGATCTGTGCCCCATGAGATGATACAGTTGGCTCTTGAGATGTACCATGTGCCAAAGAACATCCGCGACATGCTCAAGAAGTACTTCAATGGCTTCTCAATGCGGTTCTCTACCAAGGAGTACACAACAGACTGGATCAACTTGGAAGTGGGTATTGCAATGGGCTGTGCAATTTCCCCAATACTGTTCGTGCTGGCAATGGAACTCATCTTGAAAGCAGCAACAAACAACGCGAGACAAACAGACCTTGGCGATGGATACAAGATGCCTCCTCTCAAGGCCTTCATGGATGACACTACAGTGATTTCATCCAGAGAAGACGAGACACGTCATGTGCTGGAGAGGCTGGACGACATAGTTGCCTCATCCAGAATGAAGTTCAAGCCAAAGAAATCACGGAGTCTCTCACTGAGGAAAGGAAAAGTGGCCGGATCTGTGATCTTCAGTGTTGCCAACCAGGCCATTCCAACAGTCACAGAAGAACCAGTCAAGAGCCTTGGAAGATGGTATGATGATACGCTGAAAGACACACAAAGAGCAAAAGAAACCAAGCAGATGGCGGAGGAAGGCTTGGAGACCATTGACCAGTGTGGGCTCCCTGGCAAATACAAGGTCTGGTGTCTGCAGTTCATGCTGATACCAAAGCTGCTATGGCCTCTGATGATATTCGACATCTGCACCAGCATAGTGGAGGCAATGGAAGCCAAAATCAACAAGTTCACAAGGAAATGGCTTGGTGTCCCACCCTGTCTGACTGACATAGCGCTGTACTGTCGCCAAGCAAAGCTGAAACTACCACTGAAATCCATCCTGGAGGAATACAAAGCAGGGAAGATCAGACTTCAAAGCATGCTGGAGGACTCAGGAGACAAGGTGGTAGAAGCAATTAAGCCCCAGCTGAAGACAGGCAGAAAATGGAAAGTTCAAGAGGCGATGGATTCTGCAAAAGAAAGTCTCAAGATCAGAGAAATAACAGGACACACACAGACCAACAGACAGGGACTGGGGGTGACCAAAACTGAATGGTGGTCAAAGGCCAAAGGAAAAGCCAAAAGAGACATGATGATTCAGGAGATGAGAAAAGAAGAAGACCAAAAAAGACTCCAAAAAGCAGTCCAGCAGAGCCAGCAAGGGCAATGGACAACGTGGGAGAATGCACTCCAAAGAAGTCTCACTTGGAATGACATTTGGCACATGGCCCCTCTCAGGATCAGCTTCATTCTCAGATCTGCATATGACCTTCTGCCCTCAAATGCAAACCTGGTGAAGTGGGGGAAAACAGACAATCCTGCATGCCCCCTCTGCCATGAAAAACAAACAGTGGAGCATGTCCTAAGCTCATGTAAAGTAGCCCTGGCTCAAGGAAGGTACACATGGAGGCACAACCAAGTGCTCAAAGAAATTGTACAAGTAGTCTGGGCTAGTACCAACACCACAAAAGGGAAAATCAGGACTCCAAAAGCACCCGCAACATTCTTCACGGCAGGAGGCAGCAAATCATGGCCAAGAACAACAGTGCCACTCGAAACATGCAGGCAGAGTCTGCTGGACGGGGCAGATGACTGGGAGTGCACTGCAGACCTCCCAGAATGGAAGAGTCACCCAGAGATCATCAGCAAGAGTGGCATGAGACCAGACATAGTAGTCCACTCTAAGTCAACCAAGCAGCTGATCATGATCGAGCTCACGGTGCCATATGAGAACAGAATGGAGGCAGCTCAAATCTACAAGACTGAAAAGTATGCTGATCTGGCAAACAGCCTGAGGAGAGAAGGCTATCAGGTCAAAGTCCTCACTGCAGAAATTGGAGCTAGGGGGTTTGTAGGAACGTCTGCATACAGCCTCATGAAACAGCTCTCAGTTGCAGGGAAGGAAAAAACCAGAGCCCTGAAAGCAATGGCAGAAGCGGCAGAGAGGTGTTCAAGCTGGATCTGGTCAAGGAGGAACAAAAGTGAACTTCATAAGGCTTAATTTCCCTACAAATATCAGGTGTCCCTGTGGCTCAGTGGTTAAAGCGCGAGTCATTAAGTGGAAAATGAGCATGTCCAGAGGGTCATGGGTTCGAATCCCAGCCATGGCTCGTCCCAAGATGGGAAAAAAAGGGGCAGCAGAGGGACATCCGGAGTCATGAACCGGGTGTGGCCCAACCCCCCTAGAGTGTCAGGAGATAAGGGCCGAAACACTTGCTTGAAGGGGGCTTCTCTTCTGAGGACTCTCTGCTGCCACGCTCTCCACGAGTTTCTTTCTACTATCATATGATATTATATTATATTATGTTATATTATATTATACATATTATGTCATTTTGCAGTATATTAAATTATACTCATATTAATATTATATTATATCATATTATATTATATTATATTATGCTGTATATATCATGCTGAAACACGTTGATCGATGTATGTTATGCGTACTGAAGTAATGGATGTAAATATCCATGTTGGTTTGTTTTTTTAAAGTAGCGTAAATCTCTCTCTCTCTCTCTCTCTCTCTCTCTCTCTCTCTCTCTCTCTCTCTCTCTCTCTCTCTCTTCTCTCTCACACACACACACACACACACACACACACACACGAAATAACGTGATTTTTAGTTTCGGGAACTCCACTTTAATTGAACAATTTCTGTTCTGTTGCTTTCCCGAGTTACCATTGACGCTAATCTGTGATACTCCCTTATCAGAACTAAGCTGTAATACTCTCTTATCAGAACTAAGCTTGTACATTGTGGTATTTATTCATCCACAGAACGTCCACATATTTCCCATTTCAAAAACAGGTCTTACGTTGTTTTTTTTTTCTCTATACAATAAGATATTTACTACTCGTTTCTAAATATTCATGCCATTTTAAACAAAAGAGCTATATAAAATCTTTCCCTGAACTAAAAAAAAAAAATCTCTTGTTAAGAACCAAATAACCCTACTTGCTCGTCATACCCTGACAAAATATATTTTGCAATGGAATTGATTGATAATGCGTACCTGCCCAACCTGTCGTTTATCACATTATTTGGAGCTTATTTCATTTCATCTGATGTGACAGTCGATTTTGTTTGAGGTTTTGAGAATCTCCCTGAGAGAGAGAGAGAGAGAGAGAGAGAGAGAGAGAGAGAGAGAGAGAGAGAGAGAGAGAGAGAGAGAGAGAGATGTTTGTTGCTGTTACCGGGCAATATTACGAAGTTCGATTCTCTCTCCGGAAAGAGTTTCCGGCTTTGTTTTCCGGTCAGGGGAAACAAGTTTGTTCTGCGCCACAATGGAAAGCTAGCTCAGCCTTCTTTGAAGCTAAAAGCCAATCTTGAGTTCATAGACCAGGACAAGGCTGTAAGGTCGTTGTAACTTTTTTCTTTTTCTTTTTCTCCTGCGATGCTGGTCTCATTGACGGGGACGGATTAGGTGTAAGCTGATTATTGTTTAGTTTCTCCCTCAGCTGCTCTCTCTCTCTCTCTCTCTCTCTCTCACACACACACACACACACACACACACACACACACACACACACACGCATACACACACACACGCACACACACACATACACACACACGCGCGCGCGCGCACACACACACACAACACACACACACACACACACACACACACACACACACACACACATACACACACGAACAGCGCACGCACGCACACACGCGTTCACACACACATGCACACATACACACACGCGCGCGCGCGCGCGCGTTCTCATTCACTGGCAGTCATCGTCACGCGGTATTCATCTCTGTGTGGTCACACGCCTCAATTAGGATTTCTCACTGAGACACTATAGAATCCAACAAAGCGTTTTAAGGTCTGCCATAAATTTGAGCCAGCATTTAATGCTAAACTGATAATTGATCAAAGGAACAACCTCCCCCCCCCCTCCCTCCCCAATCATTTTTCTTGTTTGGGAGGATTTTCACCGATGAAATCACAAACAATCTTTAAGTACATGACCTTCCCCTCAGCTGACGTCACGTTCAGGCCTTGCACTCTCCCGTGACCATCTTTGCCCCAGCTGAAGCTTACACTGTCCATTCTTTTTGATCTTCGTTCGAACCCCTGCTTGTACCTTGATGCCATAGAAAAAAATGAGAATCTGTCCGGGAACCCCTGGCTGTACCTTGATGCATAGGAAGAAAGAGGAACTTCGTCCTGAACCCCTGCTTGTACCTGAGCCATAGGAAGAATGAGAGAATCTGTCGTCTGGAACCCTGCTTGTACCTTGATGCCATAGGAAAAAAATGAGGAGATCTGTCGTCCTGGAACCCCCTGGCTTGTACCTTGATGGCCATAGGAAAGAAAATGAGGAGAATCAACTTCCAGGCAGACAAACATCCTGAAAACAATCTTATTGCGCCAGTCTGTAAATACTCGACTCCTTAAGCAAGGCCTTGGCGTATCAATTTTAGGTGTGCAGCCAGTGCGCGCGCGCCTGTCACGTGCTATCACACCCAGGGCCGGATCAGTTCGTCCAGGAGGATGGGGGGAGGGGGGGGGCATTGTTTTGAAGATGCCTGAAGAGCTATCTCGCCTGTAGGCACTTAATAAACTTACCTAATGACCCCCCCCCTCCCCACCCCCATCCCTCTCTCCTGGCCCTCCGCCTTCTTCCACAGGTGACGATCAAGCTTGGGAGGAAAAAATGACGGGAGCAAACAGCTATGAGAACATTGAGCTGTGAAGACATGGGGGAGAGAAACTGCTATTGATGAAGACTGAGGAAGACACACATTCATGCGCACTCATGCGCGTATACACACACTCGCATGCACGCACACACACACACACACACACACACACACACACACACACACACATATATACACACCGCGCGCGCGCGCGCACACACACACACACACACACACACACACACACACACGAACAGCTCACGTACAAACACACACATGCGCGCGCGCGCGCGCACACACAACACACACAACACACACACGAACAGCGCACACACGCGCACAAACACCCATTTACACACACACACACACACACACACACACACACACACACACACACACACACACACATACACATATGAGCGCGTGCGCGCGCGAGCGCGCGCGATCGGCGCAGACAATATTAGCTTCACCCTCAAGATCTGACCTGCCCGTTATATTGATGCAGAAAGCAGATTCTGAAAGGAATTGAAAACAACTCCACCAGATAACAGGGACAAACACATTACCACACAAAACACGACGCGTTTCGACATCTTAGGTCTTATTCGGGCAAGATAAACAATATTCAGTGCAATGAAAACGAAAAACTAGCAATCACTTATCATCTCAAATTCGCGCAAATGCTGAGTTTCATCCACGAGTTTCTCGTTTCTTTCTTTATAAATCATTTTCTTGAAATGTTTATCTATTCAACGGTATTTGCGCATTGATCTTACAGACTAATAACAGATATACTATATCTTATATAGCTTATAGTATGGCTTATGTGGGTTTACCTGCCTACAGTGACTCCTCCTTGAAAGTTTGTTTCATCAAGGAGGAGTCACTGCGCGCGGACTTGTCCATATACGCTACACCACATCCGCTAAGTTTCGAAATCACACTGCGCATGATTTAACCTGATGGATAAATGGTGTGATGACTAAGAAGAGAGAATTTAAGAAGAGGTCTCATGGCTGTGACTTAGCAGATGACTGACCTACGGCATTAGCCCAACGCGCTGGTCAGACCTTGAGTGCCTACCTAACAATGACTGTGCCAATATTAGCATTGCATGTGTGTAATGGATGATGTGATGAGGGTAAAAGTGAGGAGAATATGCGTCGCGGCATTGCTGCTGCCTTCATCCCGCTCTCAGTCATATGAGATTTGTCTTTAAATTCCTCTCTTGTTTGTTTGTTTGGGTTTTTTTTCCCTGCCAATAGGGAGACAATGTGGGGAGATTTGTCACCCTTGAAAAGCGACATGGGGCATCAGGGGAGATCATTCGTCATGGTGCGCCTCTGTGTATTGGCGTTGTTGATGACTGCTGGTAGGTGTCTGTCTGTGCGTCTGTCTGTCTCTTCTGTCTGTCTGTCTCTGTCTGTCTGCCTGTCTCTCTGTCTCTCTCTTTCTTTCTCTGTGTATTCTTACTCTTTTTTTTGAGTACGCGAATATATTGTTCACACAAATTGTACTTCAGATGTTCCTAAGACAATACACGATGCCTAAACATGGCAGTCGATTTAAAACTTCCCAAACTGTTCACCCAGGCAGCCCGTTGATTCAGATGCTGACATGCTTGCATCAATCAACTGGAGCAGGAACAACTTCATCCATGCTTTCATAGTTGACACGGAAAACGGACAGTATCATCAATACTTTCAGGAATCGGCATGTAAAAATAAACAGCATCATCCATGTTTTCAGATTTGACATGGAACATTGACAGCGCCACCCATAATTCCACATGGGAAACAGACGACATGATCTATACTTTCACCAACAACATGGGAAACAGACGACATGATCTATACTTTCACCAAGAACATGGAAACAGACCACATGATCTATACTTTCACCAAGAACATGGGAAATAGACACATGATCTATACTTTCACCAACAACATGGAAATAGACACAACATGGAATCTGATACTTTCACCAAGAACATGGCAAAGAAACCGCATCATCCATGTTTTCAAAATTGACATGGACAATGGAAAGCTTCTTTTTCAATTTGTGTTTTGCATACTTTGGGACTGTACTGCCAGGAGAGTTTGCATTGCATGTGAGGTACCGCACAGTCAAAATCACCACCATTATCATCACTGCTTTGCACATGCGCGCGCGCGGTGTGTATGTGTGTGTGTGTGTGTGTGTGTGTGTGTGTGTGTGTGTGTGTGTGTGTGTGTGTATGTGTGTGTGTGTGTGTGTGTGTGTGTGTGTGTGTGTGTGTGTGTGTGTGTGTGTGTGGACATGTGACCAGTGTCAGCACAGGCCTCAGCGGGGGATTTTAACAGCTGCACTGACCAGAAGCCGGAGTGTGGTTCATGGGTGCACCAGGGCTACTGCCACCTCTTCCCACTCTCCATGTTCCGCGACTGTGTCCGCACCTGTGGCCGTTGTCCTGGTGAGTTCATCTTACCCCCTCCCTCCCCTTCCTTGTCCTCCCTCTCCCTCACCCCTCTTATTCATAACACAACACACACACACACACACACACACACACACACACACACACACAACACACACACAAACAACACACACACACACACACACACACACAACACACACACACACACACACACACACACACACACACACACACACACAAACAAGCACACACACACACACACACACACACACACACACACACAAACAAGCACACACACACACACACACACACACACACACACAAACAAGCACACACACACACACACACACACACACACACACACACACACACACACAAACAAGCACACACACACACACACACACACACACACACACACACACACACACACACACACACACTGCAACCTCTTCCCCCTCTCCATGTTCAGGGACTGTGTTCAGACTTGTGACCGTTGCTCTGGTGAGTTCCTCGTCCCCCCCTCTTCCATCCCCCTCCGCTGTCCTCCCTTCCCCCTTCCCTCTCCTCCACGTGTAGATTCTGACCATTTTACCGCGTCTCTTCAAATTGTCACCCCAATTGGAAACTTGGTAGAAGTAAGTAAAAAAAAAGAAAAAGAGCGAGGTCATGTTTTAGAAAAAAAATTGAAATGATGAATGCACCTCGTTTTTAAGTGATACCTTATGCAATGAAAACACGAGTAAGAAAATTAACGTTGCCATACATTTCACTGATTTTGATATAATAAACATTGCTTTATTATGTGTAAACGGATGCTTGGTGGAAAATGCTACACGTGTGCACGTGAAACGTTTGCATGTTAATTACGAAAAGTGTGTCAAAAGATTGGTATGATTAAGAATGTATCATTAATAAGAAAGCTGTTGAGAATCAGTAGTCATTTGTTAGAAGACAAAGACAAGACTGCATATGTGATAGCTAGGCGAGAACATACACATTAACTAAAGAGAAAAGAGAAATGATTGAATGAATCGTTAACAGATAAGCTTATTACATTAATAAAGTGTCAGAAAGAGTTTTGGGATATTTTCAATATAACTTTGTCATAAAGCACGCAGCTCAGAAATCACATGAGAGTGGACATGTGCTTCCAGCATTTTCGAGCACATTGCAATTCAACGATGATAATGAACCAGATGGAAAAAGCGTTTGGAGTTGAATCTGATGTGTATATGAACCGTCCCATTACTGAAGGAGAGTCGCTAGCAATTAAAAAAAAAAATGAAAATCGTAAATCGGCTGGTACCGATGGAATAACTGGCGAATTTTTTTAAAAAGTTCTTCAATCCAAGTTTTGCGCTTCTTTCTGAAATTATTCAGTTTATGGTTTGATGTGTACGTAAGTCATGAGGAATATTTGGAGGGGTAACAAAAACAAACATTAATACTTAAAATTTTTTTTAATTCCTAAATACAATGTATTTATACCACAGGTGAGAAGTAGGTACTCATACACGACCGAGTGTGCAAGACGATCTCCACACAAGGTCAGTTCACTCAGTAGATCGGTTTTGAACCAAGAAAGGAGACTGTTCTGAAGAGAAGAGTAAAAGAGTCGATCTACATTGCTGCTGCCGAGAACACACTTGACAAGCACAAAAGGACACACACCTTGCCTGCCATGTACTCTTCCTTTGTCAGTCCTGTGCCGTGAGCTCTGCCCACAGTGCCAGACCATGTATCGTCCTTTGTCAGTCCTGTGCCGTGAGCTCTGCCCACAGTGCCAGACCATGTATCTTCCTTTGTCAGTCCTGTGCCGTGAGCTCTGCCCATAGTGCCAGACAATGACCTGCAGCCAGTCCAGTCAGTCTGCGCTGATGAAGGGAACTTAACAATTATTTCATCTGCTCGAATACACTGTCCAACGCATTCTATCGAAATCTAAATGATTTTTTGAAGCAGTGTTTCTGTGACGTAAATCGAAAGGGCGGTGATTTCCTAAGCTGATAAGAGAAAGGAGCAAGAGGAAAAATACTTGGTTGCAGATTATTTCGTAATATTTTTTGTTTTAATTTTTAACGTCCCAGGGTTCCAGCATTCAGACACCTGTCGGGACAGTCACGCACTGTGCACGTACTGGGTGCTGAAGGATCCTGTGGGCTGCCACAACCTCACTCTGCGCGGGACTTGTAACGAAACCTGCCAGGTTTGTTCCGGTGAGTTGTACTGAAAAGATGAGTTATTTGTCTTGTCTGCGGTGGAAAGTTACTTTTGCGTTACGTGGTAGAGCGTTTAGTTTGTGTGTGTGGTGTTTTGCTTTTTTTTTTTTGGTAATTAAAGAAGAAGTAGTGAAGCTCTTGCTGAGCCAATCTTGAATTAAATGTTTTTCTTTAAATGTTAATTTGTGTTTGTTAATTTCTCCAGTTGTTTCTGTGTAGACGTGTCAGCTGTAGGGTATATGGGCAAGCTTGGAACATCTTTTTTTTTTTTTTTGGGGGGGGGGGGGGGGGGGGGGGGGGAATGTCTCCCTGTTTGTTCTGTGTGCTCTCTCTTGTCATTTCTGCTAAGCGATTGGGTGTCGGAAGCAGCACTGGATTGGAGATACGGGCCTCTATTTATTTCATCAAGGGAGCAAGAGTTACCCTTCTTGTTCTTTAATCACTGTTGACTGTTCCCTGCCTCATTTAAGATTTTGTTCCCGTTTTTTTTTTCCTGTTTGGCTGCAAATTCGATGAATTGCGAATTGTACGAGCTGTAGTGTACAGATGCTTTGGGTGACACTCTGGGGTCGAAAATTTGTGTAAACAGGAAGAAACATGTATTGTCTGTGCACGTTTGGGTACAAAGACGGATTGTTTGGATGAAACTGGGTGGAAAGCCTGTGTGTGTGGATACGTCTGTGCTTTATTGTTTCTCTGTCCACCTTTCTTACTCTTTTCTTGTTTTTTTTCTTCTTCTTTTTCTTTCTTATTTCCTTTCTTTCTTATATCCTGTCTTTCTTATTTCCTTTCTTTCTTATATCCTGTCTTTCTTATTTTCTTTCTTTCTTATTTCCTTTCTTTCTTATTTCCCTTTCTTTTTATTTCTTTCTTTCTTATTTCTTCTTTCTATTTCTTTCTTTACTTTTCTTCTTTCTTATTTCCTTTCCTTCTTATTTTTCTTTCTTCTTTATTCCTTTCTTTCTTATTCCCTTTCTTTCTTATTTTCTTTCTTTCTTATTCCCTTTCTTTCTTATTTCCCTTTCTTTCTTATTTTCTTTCTTTCTTATTTTCTTTCTTTCTTATTCCCTTTCTTTCTTATTTTTCTTTTCTTTCTTTATTTTCCTTTCTTTCCTTCTATTCTTATTTTCTTTCTTCTTATTCCCTTTCTTTCTTATTTTCTTTCTTTCTTATTCCCTTTCTTTCTTATTTTCTTCTTCTTTCTTATTTTCTTTCCTTTTCTTTCTTATTTTTCTTTTCTTTCTTATTTTCTTTCTTTCTTATTCCTTTTCTTATTTCTTTCTTTCTTATTTCTTCTTTCTTATTTTCTTTCTTTCTTATTCCCTTTCTTCTTATTTTCTTTCTTTCTTATTCCCTTTCTTTCTTATTCTCTTTTTTTTCTTATTTCCTTTCTTTCTTATTTTCTTTCTTTCTTATTCCCTTTCTTTCTTATTTTCTTTCTTTCTTATTCCCTTTCTTTCTTATTTCTTTCTTTCTTATTTCTTTCTTTCTTATTCCCTTTCTTTTTATTTTCTTTCTTTCTTATTCCCTTTCTTTCTTATTTTTCTTTTCTTCTTTTTCTTCTTTTCTTTCTTCTTCTTATTCCCTTTCTTTCTTATTCTCTTTCTTTCTTATTCCTTTCTTTCTTATTTTCTTTCTTTCTTATTCTCTTTCTTTCTTATTCCCTTTCTTTCTTATTCTCTTTTTTTCTTATTCTTTCTTTCTTATTTTCTTTCTTTCTTATTCCCTTTCTTTCTTATTTCTTTCTTTCCTATTTCTTTCTTTCTTATTTTCTTTCTTTCTTATTTTCTTCTTCTTATTTTCTTTCTTTCTTATTCCCTTTCTTTCTTATTTCTTTCTTTCTTATTTTCTTTCTTTCTTATTCCCTTTCTTTCTTTTTTTCTTTCTTTTCTTATTCCTTTCTTTCTTTTATTCTTTCTTTCTTATTCCTTTCTTTCTTATTTTCCTTTCTTTCTTATTCCCTTTCTTTCTTATTGTCTTTCTTTCTTATTCCTTTCTTTCTTATTTTCTTTCTTTCTATTTTCTTTCTTTCTTATTCTTTCTTTCTTATTTTCTTCTTTCTTATTTTCTTTCTTTCTTATTCCCTTTCTTTCTTATTTTCCTTTCTTTCTTATTTTCTTTCTTTCTTATTTTCTTTTCTTTCTTTATTCCCTTTCTTTCTTATTTTCTTTCTTTCTTATTTTCTTCTTTCTTATTTTCTTTCTTTCTTATTCCCTTTCTTTCTTATTTTCTTTCTTTCTATTCCTTTCTTTCTTATTCCTTTCTTTTCTTATTCCTTTCTTTTTTCTTTCTTTCTTATTTTCTTTCTTTCTTTTTCCTTTTCTTTCTTATTCTTTCTTTTCTTTCTTATTCCTTTCTTTCTTATTATTCTTTCTTTCTTATTTCTTCTTTCTTATTTTTCTTTCTTTCTTTCTCTTATTTTTCTTTCTTTCTTATTTTCTTTGTTTCTTATTTTCTTTCTTTCTTATTCCTTTCTTTCTTATTTTCTTTCTTTTCTTATTCCCTTTCTTTCTTATTTTCTTTCTTTCTATTCCTTTCTTTCTTATTTTTTTCTTTCTTATTTTCTTTCTTTCTTATTCCTTCTTTCTTATTTCTTTTTCTTATTTCTCTTTCTTTCTTATTCCTTTCTTTCTTTTTCCTTTCTTTCTTATTCCTTTTTTTCTTATTCTCTTTCTTTCTTATTCCCTTTCTTTTCTATTTTTCTTTCTTTCTTATTCCTTTCTTTCTTATTTCTTTCTTTCTTATTTTCTTTCTTTCTTATTCCTTTTCTTTCTTTTTTCTTTCTTTCTTTATTCCTTTCTTTCTTATTTTCTTTCTTTCTTATTTTCTTTCTTTCTTATTCCTTTCTTTCTTATTTTCTTTCTTTCTTATTTCCTTTTCCTTTCTTATTTTCTTTCTTATTCTCCCTTCTATCTTCTATCATCTCATTCTTACATTCCTTCTTATCTCATTATTCTTCTATCTTTTTTCTAATTCCTTCTTTCTCTATCCCTTTCTTCTAACTTTCTTCTATTCATTACTCTCCCTTTACTTACTTACCCATATTTCAATTACTTCCCTTCTTTACTCTATCTCCTTCTTCCTTCCATTCTTACATTTCTTACTATTCCACTTTCTATTATATCTCTTCTCCATCCTTTTATTCTCCTCTTGCTTCATTCCCTCTATCTCCCTTCAGTTCTTTTCTTTCTCTTCTTCATTCTCTTTCTCATTGCTTTCTCTTCTTATTCTTACTTTCTCAGTGTCCTACTCTGTTCTACTCCTCTTCTTATTCCGCTTTCTTTACCTCTCTCAATTTCTCCTTCTTTCTTACTGTCCCTATATCCTTTTATTTCTTTCTCTTCCTTTTCTTTTTCTAGTTTCCTCGTCTTACTTTTCTTCTTTCTTAACTGTCCCTATCTTCTTCATCCTCCTTGCTTCTATTATTCTCTTACAGTTCTTCAAAATTCCCTATACTGTGGTCTATCTTTCCTTTCGTATTATCTTCTTTCTATTTTCCATCTTCCTCTTTCCCTTCTTCTATTCTCTTTCTTTGTTTTTTCTTTCTTTTCTTTCTTTCTTTTTTCTTTCTTCTTCTTTTTCTTTCTTATTTGCGTATTCTTTCATATAAGCTTCTTTTCTTCCATTTTCTTCGTTGCTATTGTTTATACTGTACTTTCCTATTCCTTACTTTTTCAATACATTTCCTTGTCATATTTCTTTCTTTTTTTTCTGTCATTTTATTTTCTTTCTTTCTTATTTTCTTCTTTCTTATTCCCTTTCTTTCTTATTTCTTTCTTTCTTATTTTCTTTCTTTCTTATTTCCTTTCTTTCTTATTTCCTTTCTTTCTTATTTCCTTTTATTCTTATTTCCTTTCTTTCTTATTTCCTTTCTTTCTTATTTTCTTCTTCTTTTTTTTTCTTTCTTTCTTTCTTTTTTCCTTTCTTATTCTTATTTTCTTTCTTTTCTTTTTTTTTTCTTTTCCTTGTTATTTCCGTTCTTATTTCCTTTCTTGCCTACTTTTCTATTTGCATTCGTTTCTTTTCCACATTTCCATTTAGTTCATGTCTGAACTCTTTCAGTCTTCTTCATTTTTGTCTTGACCTTTTCTTCTATAATTTCCCATCTTCCACCATTCCTTCGTTTTCATGTAGTGTCACGAATATTCCCACAGTGCATCTCTCAAAGATCAAACAGTTCTGAAATTAAGCCTTCTCAGTGAGAGAGAGAGAAGAGAGAGAGAGAGAGAGAGAGAGGAGAGAGAGAGGAGAGAGAGGCAGGCAGAAAGACAGGCAGACAGACACACAGACACACAGACAGGCAGGCAGACAGGCAGACAGACACACACAGGCAGACAGAGAGAGAGACAGGCAGACAGAGAGAGAGAGAGAGAGAGAGAGAGAGAGAGAGAGAGAGAGAGAGAGAGAGAGACAGACAGACAGACCGATCGATCGACATCCGATCGACAGACAGACAGACAGACAGACAGACAAACAGACATCACTCGGCCATTGGCCCACGTATTCAGGGAGCTCAACAGACAGAATAGTCTTTATACTTGTACCGCTCCCCCCCCCCCCCCTCCCTCCGAAAAAAAAACACACACACAAAAAACCAGCAACGACAGAACACATAACTAGGCCTCTCACAAATCCTGTGATACTACTCCTTCAACTTGCAGATGCGGAGACGTCTCTTCCGGAGACAGATGGATGCCGGGACTTGTACCAGCAGTGTGAAGAATGGTTCCAGTCCAGCGGTGAAAGTTGCCACAACCTCTCCCACCCTGCCTCTTCCTTCTGCAAGTCCAGCTGCGGCCAGTGTCAAGGTCATCGATTTTTTTTAATTCTTCAATGAGCCCTCATGCCAAATTTGGAGATTTGATGAAAACTTTGGACTTGTACTTCTCCCTTTACCCCGTTCCCCCTTCCACATTCTACTTCCGTCCCCTCTGTCCCCTCTATCCCTGTCCCCCTTTCCCCTTTCATTTTGACCCGCTTCGAATTCCGATACCGCTTCGCTACGCTTTATGGTCGCAGTTTGTTGTTGCGTTGAAAAAAAAAATGCGATTAATGTTGCTGTCTAACTCCTTCTTGATGTGCCCAGTATGCCAATGAATTTATGATAATACTATAATGATATAATAACACGAACGCATGCAAGCACGCACGCACGCACGCACGCACGCACGCACGCACGCACCACACACACACACACACACACGTGCGTTCGTGCGTGCGTGCGTGCGTGCGTGCGTGCATGCATGTGTTCGTGTGTGCTATTGAACAGCAGAGCTGACCACTCAGACTGTTCCATATCTTTTGATCTCCCTTGCATCCTTGAGTGGATCCTCAGGCATAGGCTCAAAGATTGTCCCCTACATTTTATACTGTTTGCATAATGTTTTTAGTTTTTTAGCAACTTTTTTTCTCTCCACACTTTCGTTTTATTTCATTTTACTAACTTTCGCTGGCTGCTTTGGGGGTGCTGTTGGATTCTCTTTTGAACCCTTGGTGGTGAGAACGCCGCAGATTTGCGGACTGTGGTGTGTCTCTCTATTTGACGCCAGGAGCACAGACACAATCAGGCGTATCTCCCTGATGAGTCCGGTCCAGCGGACGAAAGGCCTAGGAGCAGGCGATACATATGGATCTGCTTTCGAGAGGGATTGCGATGGTTCCCTCACGCAGCTAGTGAAGGGTTTTTATATTTATAATATACATTTTCCCATTTTCTTCATCTTCAATTAAAAAAAAAAAAACTTCAAATCTTTGCCAAGTCATTGCTATAATGATGGAAGAATTGTTAACCTGCACTTGTTTTCCCCCACTACTTAATTGTTCAGCATTATATATATATATATATATATATATATTATATATATATATATGTATATATGTGTGTGTGTGTGTGTGTGTGTGTGTGTGTGTGTGTGTGTGTGTGTGTAAGGAGAGAGAGAGAGAGAGAGAGAGAGAGAGAGAGAGAGAGTATAATAATGCCAAGTTTGAAGAAGATCAGATGTTGAACAGCAAAGGCGGGTGATAAACAGAAACAGACGGACAGACAGACAGAGCACGCTTTACATGTTAGATCATCGAACGAAACTTGCTCTGGTTTAATGATTTCGAATCGCAATTGCTTGGCACAGGACACGGGTTAGGTTACACACATACCCAAATGGTAGTGGCGGGTGAGGTTGCAAATACCCACACATGCTGAGATAACTGCTGTAAATGTAGTGTTGTGTGTGTGTGTGTGTGTGTGTGTGTGTGTGTGTGTGTGTGTGTGTGTGTGTGTGTGTGGTGATGGTGTGTGTGAGAGTGGATGAGTGTGTATGAGAGAGAGAGAGAGAGAGAGAGAGAGAGTGAGAGAGGAGAGGTAGGAGAGAGGAGAGAGGAGATGAGTGTGTGTGTGTGTGTGTGTGTGTGTGTGTGTGTGTGAGTGTGGTGTGTGTGTGTGTGTGTGTGTGTGTGTGTGTGTGTGTGTGTGTGAGTGTA
>CM065744.1:48571887-48576887 GCA_033310375.1 Conus canariensis
CTCAATCTCTCTCGCACGCACACACACACACACACACACACACACACACACACACACACACACACACACACACACACACTCACGCACTCGCACGCACGCACACACACACACACACACACACACACACACACACACACACACACACACCTGGTTGACTGAAACTAGTTTATTGTCAGACTAATCTTGGCCTCTACTCTCTGTCTCTCTCTCTATCTGTCTGTCTGTCTCTCTCTCTCTCTCGCACACACACACACACACACACACACACACACACACACACACACACACACACTGGTTAACTGAAACTAGTTTATTGTCAGACTAATCTTGGCCTCTACTCTCTCTGTCTCTGTCTGTCTGTCTGTCTGTCTCGCACACACACACACAAACACACACACACACACACACACACACACACACACACACACACACACACACACACACACACGCTGGTTGACCGACACTAGTTTTATTGTCAGTTTCACTCACACACCCAGCGATTTCAACCTTCACCCTGCTCGTCTGTCTCAGGGGCGTGTCCTCTTCCGGAGAGACAGGGGGCGTGGTTTAAGAGCCCCACCCCCAGGCATGCAGGGGGCGTGGCCCAGGGGTACTGCTATGGCACTGGGAGCCAGATCCCCGAGGAGCAGTTTGTCTGGCTGTGTGACACTGGCACCTTTCAATGGAACAGCTCCGGGACCGAGTGTTCAGGTGAGAGAGAGAGAGAGAGAGAGAGAGAGAGAGAGAGAGAGAGAAGAGAGAGAGAGACAGACAGACAGACAGACAGACAGACAGACAGACAGACAGACACAGACAGACAGAGACGGTGAGAGACAGAGACAGTGAGAGACAGAGACCGACAGACAGAACTGAAAATAACTGACTCAAGAATAAAAGTTTTTGTTGCAGTGCCTAATAAACAGAGAGAGAGAGAGAGAGAGAGAGAGGAGAGAGATGAGGAGAGTAGTGTGTGTGTGTGTGTGTGTGTGTGAGAGAGAGAGAGAGAGAGAGAGAGAGAGAGACAGAGACAGAGACAGAGTATGTGAGAGAGAGAGTCTCTGAGAGACAGAGACAGAGACAGAGTATGTGAGAGAGAGAGTCTCTGAGAGAGAGAGAGAGAGAGAGAGAGAGAGAGAGAGAGAGAGAGAGAACTCCGAACTCTGAACTTTAATGATTATAGGCCAACAGCCCCTTTCATGGGGGGAACACAAAATCATACCTCACTTCTAAAGAACATACAAACAGAGAAAAGTCTAATCACAGAGAAAACATAACTCTGACTGGACAGACATATAATATGGGCTGTACATGATTTATATAATCAGGATATTTCTGATTCACATGTTTGTATTGCCGATGAAGGCTTGTCTAATTTTGAAGGCGGAGACTAGGAATTTTGCCAAATTGACTATTTGATCGGGCAGTTCAGTAGTAAATACACCAATCAATTTGCATTCCAAATTCTCACCCGCAGTCACGTCAAATTTATGCAACTTTCTGATCTGATTGTACAATGGGCACTTGAACATAAAATGAATTTCGTCTTCTTGTAGATTTAAACATACAGGGCATGTCGTGTTTTCAGCTGTAGGTGAAAAGCAAAATCTGTGTACATTTAATTGGGACACACCCATTCTAAATTGCGCCAGAACATTCCTGTAATTTTCTACATACAGAATACTGATATATTTTTCTCGAAAAAACATGTGTTTCAATTTACCATATTTAGACAACCGTGGACCATTGGTGGCAGAAATTATTAAATAGTCTGAATTTTAATTCTTTTATGAATCCTATTTCATTACCACAACCAAAAATCCATACTTCTTGAAATCCATTTTCACACAGGATATTCTTGACATGTGTGGCCCATGTTACATGACCTTTCTCATGCGTAGACAGTGACATGTTGTACGCTTTCTTTGAAAATCTGGTATCCGGTTGTTTTAACAATCTAAACCAGTACTTAATACACCGGGTAACAGTTGATATCCATAATGGAAAACGTCCAAGTTCTCCATATACTACGTCGTTTGCTGATTTGTTTCTTACATGTAAAAATCTTTTGCATGCGTACAGATGTACTTGCTCCAGCTGAGGGTAAGCTTTGTACCCCCATATCTCAGAGCCATAAAGAAGCAACGGGACAACCTGTGCATCAAAAAGTTTGAAGAAAATATCCGGTGAATTACACCCAATTCTTTTTAGTGTGCACAGGATGTCGTTTGTACATTTCTTCCCTCTAAGTTTTAGTTCTTCCATGGCAAGTGTAAAACTATGTCTAGTAGAAAAAGTAAGACCTAAGTATTTGTACGAATTAACCACTTCTAGTGGGGTGCCATTCAGAAACCATCTCTCCCTTGAGCTGAGAAAACCACCCTTCCTGAAAACAATAATTTTTGACTTGTCTAAATTTACTGTTAACCGCAGTCTTTCTGTTTCTCTTTGCAGAATATTCAGTTGATGCTGTAGCCCAATCGCAGTAGAAGCCAAAAGAGTGAGATCATCAGCAAACAGCAAAAGGAATAGCTCAGTTTCGTCTGATGTGAGGGTAGCACCATGTTTATCGTTTAAAATTACGTCATTTGCAAGTTCATTTATTAACAAAGAAAATAATAATGGACTAATAACACATCCTTGCTTTAAGCCTTGTAAACATTCAAAGAAACTTGAGTAACGTGTATTATTATGACATAAAACACATGCTTTCACATTGGAGTACATTGCCTGAATCGTTTTTAGCATCCTACCTCGCACGCCTGCGCGTAGCAGCACCGCCCACAAAACCTTACGGGTCACAGTATCATATGCTTTTTTGAAATCGATGAAGGCCACGTATAGTTTCGTACTCTTCTGCAAATATTTTTCAATTACTGCGTTTAAAGTGAATATATGATCTATCGTTGAGCGGCCTTTTCTAAAGCCTGCTTGTGCTTCACAAATGATACCGTTTTGCTCTGCCCATAAAGTTAACCTGCCATTGATAATATGTGCAAAAACCTTACTAAGAACACTCAAAAGAGATATGCCTCTGAAATTATCAGGAATGTTGGCATCACCCTTCTTATACACTGGAATTATTGCTGCCTCTGCCCATTTTGATGGGAAAAAACACCTAGAGAATATAGCGTTGAAATACTTCTTCAAGTAAGGTAGAACTATTTGCTCTGCATTCTTCAACATTTCAGGCAAAAGACCATCTAAACCCGCTGCCTTCTTATTTTTCATGTGTTTAATCGCTTTACTGATTTCTTTTTCACCTATCTCTCCATCCAATATATGGTCAAATAACGTTTCGTCTGATTCATCATTTAGGCAATCTTCCCCGTGAACAAATCCTTCGTTGAAAACTCATTCAAAGTGCTGTACCCACTCGTTTTCTGTTATGTCATTTAGAACAACACTTCTTCTTTTATTCTTGTTAATTTCATTCCAAAACTGACTGGAATTTTCCGCTGAGCTTAAAAGATTTTTCAGATGAAAGTTTCTCTGTGCACGCTCTTTCATGTCGAGCATAGTCCTGTATTCTGTCCTTTCTCCGATGTATTTAACGTAGTCAACTTTATCTTTAGTTTTTCTAGCCCTTCGAAGGTGTCTTACTACTTCCCTTTTCTTTGAAAAGCACTCATTATCAAACCATCTGGCTTTACGAGCACTTTGCTTACCCACTAACACTTTTCTTTTCATTGGTTCAGCTGCCACCTTTAATGATGAAGTAAAAATATTCACCGACTCATCTAGATCCATATCAATCAGAGAAATTGCCAACTCAAGTTGGGTCTGAAAATGTTCTGATCTTAAGTGTTCAGTGAACATGTGGGCTTGATCTTCTGACCAAATAATCTTCTCTAGCTGGACAGCGTTGTTGACAGTGGGCTGAACAATGGAATTACCTATCTTACAATACAATTCAACAGGCATGTGGTCTGACTCAATTCTGTCTCCTATGACCATCTGTTCAAAACTGCCACAAAGGTCGAAGCTCGTAAGGAAATAATCAATAACGCTATGACCCTGTTCAGATAAATATGTGAAATTACCAGAACCCTCGAGCTCTGGACACCCGTTTAATATTTTCAAATTATAACAGGCGCACATATCAAGTAACTTAATTAAGTAAGAGAGAGAGAGAGAGAGAGAGAGAGAGAGAGAGAGTGTGGTGTAAGAGAGAGAGAGAGAGAGGAGTGGAGAGAGAGAGAGAGAGAGAAGAAGGAGAGAGAGAGAGAGAGAGAATGTGTATGTGGTGTTGTCTATGTGTGTGTGTGTGTGTGTGTGTGTGTGTGTGTGTGTGTGACAAGACAAGACAAGACAAATTCTTTATCATCGAGGGTAATAGATAAGCAAGTTCATGCTTTTTTACATCCAGCCCTCGCCCAAGAGGGGAACAAAAAAAATTGCGAAATGAAAAAACAAAAACAAAAACAAAAAACCCAAACAAACAAACAAAAAAAAACACCCAACAACCAACCAACAAACAAGAGACCGAACACACAAAAAAGTTTGAAAATACAGAAAATGGAAATAACATCAAAGAAACGTAACACACTTCCACTTTAACAATCCCCACCCAGAAAACGCCCCTCCCCAAACACCCACCCAAACACTTGAACACTTTCGCAAACAAGCAACACACAAACATACATAGTAAGCGGCGGGATGAAGAAAGAGAGAGAGAGAGGGGGGGGGGGGGGTGTTGAGAGAAGCGGAGAGAGAGAGAGAGAGAGAGAGAGAGAGAGCGGAAGCGAGGGTATGGAGTGTGGGTGGGATGGGGGAAGAAAATACATGTAAAGTACAAAGACAAACGGAGAGAAAAAAGAGTCAAATAGACTTAATACAATCCATCAAATAACGAAATGCAGTTAAGCGATATCATCAATGTAAAACATGTTATTCAAATATCTTAACCCATTATTGCTGTGCTTCAAATGACACGTGCAAGATTTCCGTCTAACACAGGCTTGTAATCGTGCAGTATTTTATTTCTATTCACTCAGTCTTTT
>CM065744.1:48581887-48584387 GCA_033310375.1 Conus canariensis
ATCATGAGTGCTAACACTTCAACGCACATAACAAACAAGTATGGTGATATTGGGTCGCCCTGTCTACAACCTCTTCCAATGGCAAACCAGCTAGTTAGCTTGCCATTGACAGAAACTGTTGATTTAATGTTTTTATAAAAAGTTTTAATCCATCGACAGAAGTCAGGGCCTACACCAAATGCTGTTAAGACCTTAAACATGAATTGTAAGTCAACACTATCAAATGCTTTTTCAAAGTCTAAGCATAGTAATAGCCCAGGTTTTCTAGTTTTAACAAGGTAATCCATGAGATCGTAGATAAGTCGAATGTTATCTCCTAAGTATCGATTTGGTATAAAGCCACTCTGATCTTCACTTATGATTGAACTTAAAACATATTTTAATCTGTTTGAAATGCACGCAGATCCAATTTTATACACTACATTCAAAAGCGGTATTGGTCTCCAGTTTTTTATTTGGTCTTTGGGTTTATCCCCTTTCGGAATGCATATAATGACCCCCTCCTTCTGGGTAGTGGATAGTTCCATTTTGTCAAACCCTTCGTTTAAAGATCTTACGACATATGACCCTAACTGTAACCAAAAAAACTTAAAGAACTCAGAACTGGGAAATTCTTAGTGTAAGTCACCTATTACTAGATTGTCCAAGAGCAAAGAATACAGTGCACAAGGCTGGTACTAATATTTCACATGATAGATCGACACCACTGACATTACCTAATATGTTAAATAATTATGCTTTTCTTAGTTCATTATGCCCACATTTATTACGTAGTCCAGTAGGAATTTATCTTTAACTTTCAACAACCCCTCATATACAAAAAGAAATCACTCTCTCACACACACATGCACTCTCTCTCTCTCTCTCTCTCTCTCTCTCTCTCTCACACACACACACACACACACACACAGATGCGCGCACGCACACGCACACACACACACACACACACACACACACACACACACACACACGCACGCACGCACATACGTTCACACACTTGCGCGCGCGAGCGAGCTCATATGTGCACACACACACACACACACACACACACACACACACACACACACACGCACACACACACACACACACACACACACACACACACACACACACACACACAATCTGTCTGTAATCACGTTAAGTGGGAAGACGTTAGATTGAAAAAGAAGAAGAAGAAGAAGAGCAACAACAACAACAACAACAACAACAACAACACACGCACACACACACGCACACACCACACCGGAGTTTCATGCCAAACCTATTGGATACCATACCAGTGGATGTTCCAAACTGCGTGTGTGCGTGCGTGCGTGTGCGTGCGTGCGTGCGTGCGTGCGTGCGTACGTGTGTGTGTGTGTGTGTGTGTGTGTGTGTGTGTGTGTGTGTGTGTGTGTGTGTGTGTGTGTGAGAGAGAGAAAATCTAAAGGTTCTTTTCTTCTCCCAGATCCTGTTTTGACTGAAAACGATAAAATCTATAAAACAAACGAGGAGAAAGTTGAATTATTTGCTGACACTTTCGCAGCAATGAGTCAGACTGAACATCTGCCTAAAGAAGAGCAAAAACGAAGAAGAACTATTGAAAACGAAGGGAGAAACATTGAACCACATGACAATGACAACACGTTATATATTAATAAAAATCTAACAATGGAGGAGCTTCTGTACTCACTTCGCCGTCTAAAATCTGGTAAAATTGCGACAGGATTTGATCCCATTTCTTACAACATGATAAAGCATTTTCCACAATGCTTTTTGAAAAAATTATTAGAGTTCTTCCAATTATGCTGGAATTCTGGAAAGCTGCCAATGGCTTGGAAGAAAGCAACAGTTGTACCTATCCATAAACAAGGAAAATCAAAAAGAAAATCTAACTTTCGACCCATTTCTTTGACTCCTCACATTGGAAAACTTTTTGAGAGGATAATGAAATTCAGATTAGAACATTTCCTTGAAAAGAATGGGATTTTGCCAATATTTCAAGCTGGTTTCAGAAAAGGGAGGGGTGTCACTGATCATGTTAGTCTTTTAGCTTCACACGTCAAAAAAGCCTTGGCTAAGCGACACTCCACTTTAGCCACGTTTTTTGATATTCATAGAGCGTACGATTCTGTTTGGCATTTTAAATTATTGTCCAAGGCTCATGAAATTGGGATTAAAGGTCGTTTCCACATGTTTTTACAATCATTTTTATCTGGAAGAACGCTACAAGTAAAACTAAATGGTGTGCTGTCAAGTACAAGATATGTTAACATGGGTGTCCCTCAAGGAAGTGTAATTTCTCCAATCCTCTTCTCATTGATGCTTTATGATCTTAATCAGATTGACACGAAAGGGGCAACTTTAGCTGCTTATGCAGATGATATTGCAATGTGGAAAAATGTAAATTGTAATTTTACAAAAAACAAAATCAAGCGTAATAAAATTGTTGAACAGTTTCAATTTGCGGTCAGTAAACTTGTTAATTATTTGAATTCAAACGGTTTTAACTTATCAACGG
>CM065744.1:48589387-48594387 GCA_033310375.1 Conus canariensis
TCTCTCTCTCTCTCTCTCTCTCTCTCTCTGCATCTGTCTATTTGGCCGTTGGTATGGATGACACGTTACACATAGCATGCACCCTGCGTAATGAATGGAAAGAATGAAGGAAGTAAGGACACTGAGTTAACGATATTGAACGATATTGACTGGATGACACGGAAACGACTGAATGAAACGCCAGCTGGCAGCTCT
Source organism: Conus canariensis (assembly GCA_033310375.1). Lineage (NCBI taxonomy): Eukaryota > Metazoa > Mollusca > Gastropoda > Neogastropoda > Conidae > Conus > Conus canariensis. The sequence goes on from CM065744.1 coordinate 48,589,583, forward strand.
TCAGTCGGCACTACTACCGGTAGGCAGCCCGTTGTGTAAACGAGTGTGGATTGTACAGCGCTTAGAGCTTGGTCTATAGCCGAAGATAGGCGCTATGTAAGTATTCATAATAACAACAATAATAAATAATCTGTCTGTCTGTCTGTCTGTCTATCTATCTATCAATCTATCTATATTAGCTGTAAACCCGTACGATGACAGATTCGAGTATAGCAGACAGATTATAAATGTAATACCTGCAGATATCTGCGGCGTAGTTTTTTAATTTTATCCCTTGTAGGTGACAACTCGTGTGTGACATGCACGCAGTATTGCCTGCAACAGTATTGCTACGTGACAGATACGTGTGGTGTACATAGTATTCCACGTATGTAGTGCTACGCTGTACATGTACAGTATTGCCTGAACAGTATGACGACAGATACGTGTGTGACATGTACATAGTATTGCCTGCAACAGTATTGCTAGACGTGTGACAGACATATACTGAGTATGCGTTGTGTACATGTACATAGTATTGCCTGCAACAGTATTGCTACGTGACAGATACGTGTGTGACATGTACCATAGTATTGCCTGCAACAGTATTGCTACGTGACAGATACGTGTGTGACATGTACATAGTATTGCCTGCAACAGTATTGCTACGTGACAGATACGTGTGTGACATGTACATAGTATTGCCTGCAACAGTATTGCTACGTGACAGATACGTGTGTGACATGTACATAGTATTGCCTGCAACAGTATTGCTACGTGACAGATACGTGTGTGACATGTACATAGTATTGCTGCAACAGTATTGCTACGTGACAGATACGTGTGTGACATGTACATAGTATTGCCTGCAACAGTATTGCTACGTGACAGATACGTGTGTGACATGTACATAGTATTGCCTGCAACAGTATTGCTACGTGACAGATACGTGTGTGACATGTACATAGTATTGCCTGCAACAGTATTGCTACGTGACAGATACGTGTGTGACATGTACATAGTATTGCCTGCAACAGTATTGCTACGTGACAGATACGTGTGTGACATGTACATAGTATTGCCTGCAACAGTATTGCTACGTGACAGATACGTGTGTGACATGTACATAGTATTGCCTGCAACAGTATTGCTACGTGACAGATACGTGTGTGACATGTACATAGTATTGCCTGCAACAGTATTGCTACGTGACAGATACGTGTGTGACATGTACATAGTATTGCCTGCAACAGTATTGCTACGTGACAGATACGTGTGTGACATGTACATAGTATTGCCTGCAACAGTATTGCTACGTGACAGATACGTGTGTGACATGTACATAGTATTGCCTGCAACAGTATTGCTACGTGACAGATACGTGTGTGACATGTACATAGTATTGCCTGCAACAGTATTGCTACGTGACAGATACGTGTGTGACATGTACATAGTATTGCCTGCAACAGTATTGCTACGTGACAGATTACGATGTGTTCGACATGTACATAGTATTGCCTGCAACAGTATTGCTACGTGACAGATACGTGTGTGACATGTACATAGTATTGCCTGCAACAGTATTGCTACGTGACAGATACGTGTGTGACATGTACATAGTATTGCCTGCAACAGTATTGCTACGTGACAGATACGTGTGTGACATGTACATAGTATTGCCTGCAACAGTATTGCTACGTGACAGATACGTGTGTGACATGTACATAGTATTGCCTGCAACAGTATTGCTACGTGACAGATACGTGTGTGACATGTACATAGTATTGCCTGCAACAGTATTGCTACGTGACAGATACGTGTGTGACATGTTCATAGTATTGCCTGCAACAGTATTGCTACGTGACAGATACGTGTGTGACATGTACAAGTATTGCCTGCAACAGTATTGCTACGTGACAGATACGTGTGTGACATGTACATAGTATTGCCTGCAACAGTATTGCTACGTGACAGATACGTGTGTGACATGTACATAGTATTGCCTGCAACAGTATTGCTACGTGACAGATACGTGTGTGACATGTACATAGTATTGCCTGCAACAGTATTGCTACGTGACAGATACGTGTGTGACATGTACATAGTATTGCCTGCAACAGTATTGCTACGTGACAGATACGTGTGTGACATGTACACAGTATTGCCTGCAACAGTATTGCTACGTGACAGATACGTGTGTGACATGTACATAGTATTGCCTGCAACAGTATTGCTACGTGACAGATACGTGTGTGACATGTACATAGTATTGCCTGCAACAGTATTGCTACGTGACAGATACGTGTGTGACATGTACATAGTATTGCCTGCAACAGTATTGCTACGTGACAGATACGTGTGTGACATGCACCAGTATTGCCTGCAACAGTATTGCTACGTGACAGATACGTGTGTGACATGTACATAGTATTGCCTGCAACAGTATTGCTACGTGACAGATACGTGTGTGACATGTACATAGTATTGCCTGCAACAGTATTGCTACGTGACAGATACGTGTGTGACATGTACATAGTATTGCCTGCAACAGTATTGCTACGTGACAGATACGTGTGTGACATGTACATAGTATTGCCTGCAACAGTATTGCTACGTGACAGATACGTGTGTGACATGTACATAGTATTGCCTGCAACAGTATTGCTACGTGACAGATACGTGTGTGACATGTACATAGTATTGCCTGCAACAGTATTGCTACGTGACAGATACGTGTGTGACATGTACATAGTATTGCCTGCAACAGTATTGCTACGTGACAGATACGTGTGTGACATGTACATAGTATTGCCTGCAACAGTATTGCTACGTGACAGATACGTGTGTGACATGTACATAGTATTGCCTGCAACAGTATTGCTACGTGACAGATACGTGTGTGACATGTACATAGTATTGCCTGCAACAGTATTGCTACGTGACAGATACGTGTGTGACATGTACATAGTATTGCCTGCAACAGTATTGCTACGTGACAGATACGTGTGTGACATGTACATAGTATTGCCTGCAACAGTATTGCTACGTGACAGATACGTGTGTGACGGCGGGAGGACACCGCTTATGGGGGATGATACGGCGGTTTGTAACGTCACGGAGGGCCAGTGGACACTGCCCACCTTGGTCTGCACCGGTGGGTACACGACACGGCTGGTCTGGGGTTTGAATCTAGGAGTTTGGCTTAGACAGAACTTTATTCAAAATAATAGCATAGAAGTTTGAATCTAGGCGTTTGGCTTAAAGAGAACTTTATTCAAAACAATAGCGTAGGATCATGCCCATCGAGAGAGCAACAACAAGCTTATAGCTTACATCGCGATCTGAAATGTACATGACACTGTCCGTTTACATGGCAATGGCAGACAAATACAGAATCAATTACAAAAATGACAGAGGTGTTAGACACTTGATCTATGAATACATGAATACAATGATCATCTGATCTGAGCAGAAAGTAAATGAATAGATAAATGAGTGGATGACAGCATCAAGAAAGGAAGAGAAGATGAGAAATGAGAGACAGACGACCAGTCTTCCCATTACGATTGAATCATGCATTTCTAAGCCAGCCTAGGTGTTTTGTTTGTGGATGTCAAAATCTGAAAGATGTTGTTGTTATAGCTGATTAATGAACGAATCTTTTCATCTAACCTGCTTTTTAGAGCTTTTCATAATAATATGATATTGCACAGGAAAGAAAAACTAACCTGCTTTTTAGAGCATTTCATAATAATATGATATTGCACAGGAAAGAAAAACATCTAACCAACCAAATCAACCACGCGGCCGCAGTATAATGATTCACCGTGTGTGTGTGTGTGTGTGTGTGTGTGTGTGTGTGTGTGTGTGTGTGTGTGTGTGTGTGTGTGTGTGTGCCCACTTGCATAGGCTATGTGTGTAGTTCTACATCGGTATGTCTGTGTCCTCTCTGTGTGTGACTAAATAAGAAAGTGATACAATTGTTCTTTTCACAAATATTTCTACATTGGTATCAGTCTGTCTGTCTGTCTCTCACTCCCAACCCCCCCCCCCCCCCCTCTCTCTCCCTCTCTCTCAGTGACTGGATAAGTAAGTCAAAGCAATGACTGTTTTCACAAACAGACAGATGTATTTATGGATGATAGGATATCGTCTAATCTCTTTTTGTACTCCCAGTTCTTATAGAACAGGGAGTACTTTACAATGGGAACGAAGAAATGCTGTCTCTGTGTCTGTCTGTCCGTGGTCAAAATGTGTTCCACTCGCTCCAGACAAAACTGCTGGACCGATCTTTCTGAAAATTTGTAGATATGTTCATTATAGGTCACGGATGATGCCCGATATTTTATTTTACCAGAATAGCCGTTACTAACAGCTATAAATGATAGTTTTGTGATGTACAGTTTAAGCAAGAAAGGTAATAAGCTTAAGTGTAACCAAAGTGTGAAAGCGCCTCGGTGGTATAGTGGATAGTGTCCCAGCCTGTCACGCGGGAGACCCTAGTTCATTTCCCCGTCGGGGAGAACAGTCCTTTTTTTCTTTTCTCTTACATACAAAATTTCTACCACCAAAAGGGGAGAAAGTGCTACAATGACTGATACATATATATATATATTTTTTTTTTTTTTTCTTTTTGTTGTCCTACTACTTACTGGGAGTACGTTTATATGCTTTGCATCTTCTTTGTTTTCAGATGAGCTCAATCTAGCAGCCCACCAATTGCCTACAAACGCAACCGACGAAGACGACCACACGTGCACCCCGTATTATGTCACTGACTGGGACTTCGACAACGAGCAGTGGTGGAGCGAGGCAGAAGTGAAAGT
>CM065744.1:48599387-48619387 GCA_033310375.1 Conus canariensis
GCAGTCAGTATTTTCTATTGTTACAGCACTAAGTATTTTCTAGTCACAGCAGTCAGTATTTTCTATCGTTACAGCAGTCAGTATTTTCTAGTCACAGTCAGTATTTTCTATTGTTACAGCACTAAGTATTTTCTAGTCACAGCAGTCAGTATTTTCTATTGTTACAGCACTAAGTATTTTCTAGTCACAGCAGTCAGTATTTTCTATTGTTACAGCAGTCAGTATTTTCTAGTCACAGCAGTCAGTATTTTCTATCGTTACAGCAGTCAGTATTTTCTAGTCACAGCAGTGAGTATTTTCTATTGTTACAGCACTAAGTATTTTCTGTTGTTACAGCAGTCATTATTTTCTGTCGTTACAGCAGTCAGTATCTTCTATTTTTACAGCAGTCACTATATGCTATCGTTACAACAGTTTGTGTTCTCTCGTTGCAACAGTCAGTATTTTCTATTGTTCATGCAGTCAGTTTCTTCTATCATTACAACTGCATATTCAATCGTCACAGCAGTCAGTATTTTCTGTCGTCACAGCAGTCAGTATTTTCTGTCGTCACAGCAGTCAGTATTTTCTATCGTCACAGCAGTCAGTATTTATTCATCATATTTCTATTGTTACAGCACTGTATTTCCGATTGTTACAGCAGTTTATATTTTCTATTGTTACAGCAGTCAGTATTTTCTATTGTTACAGCACTGTATTTCTGATTGTTATAGCAGTTTGTATTTTCTATTGTTACAGCAGTCAGTATTTTCAGTCGTTACATGAGTCAGTATTTTCTATCGTTACAGCCGTCAGTATTTTCTATAGTTACAGCAGTCAGTATTTTCTATCGTTACAGCCGTCAGTATTTTCTATAGTTACAGCAGTCAGTATTTTCTATAGTTACAGCAGTCAGTATTTTCTATAGTCACAGCAGTCAGTATTTTCTATCGTTACAGCGGTCAGTATTTTCTAGTCACAGCAGTGAGTATTTTCTATCGTTACGGCAGTCAGTATTTTCTGTTGTTACAGCAATCAGTATTTTCTATCGTTATAGCAGTCATTATATTCTATTGTTGAAGCAGTCAGTATTTTCCATTGTTAATGCAGTCAGTATATATATATATTTTTTTTTACTGTTACAGCAGTTAATATTTTCTATCGTTATGGCAGTCATTTTCTATCGTTGCAGCAGTCAGTTTTTTTTTTATTTATTGTTACAGCAGTCAGAGTATACTATTGTTACACGTAGTCAGCGTATTCTATTGTTACAGCAGTCAGTGTATTCTATTGTTACAGCAGTCAGTGTATTCTATTGTTACAGCACTCAGTATTTTCCGGACTACAGTCTGGAGGAAGCAGGCAACGGATGCCGGAATCCTAACAGCAGCGACAGCGCCCCCTGGTGTTACATCGATGACCTGTACACGCTGCGGGAGGAGTGTGTTGTCTTTCCCTGCGGTGAGAGTGTGTGTGTGTAGCTGGGAACAGTGTGTCGTTGATGTCACTCACTCACTGGTATGTACACATACAACACGAAACGTGAAGCGCATACAGACACACGCAGAGGAACACGAGAGAGAGAGAGAGAGAGAGAGAGAGAGAGAGAGAGAGAGAGAGGAGATGGGTGAAGAGAGACGAGACGAAGATGTTGTTATGAGGAAAGGAAAGCACAAGTAGAGGCTTTTTTATCCAGCTAAAGCAAAGAAAAAGTAGAGGACTATATGAAAGAAAACATCAAACAGCCCTCAAACATAGTAAAAGTATGAGCTACATGAGAAAAATTAGAAAAGCATCAACATATGTACAACAGAGAAGGAAAATGAATGATACGAACGGAAGAAGGATGAAACGGAGGCACGGAGAGAAGAGAGAGAGAGAGAGAGGAGAGAGAGAGAGAGAGAGAGAGAGAGGAGAGAGAGAGAGAGAGAGCACAGTTCTTCCACCAAAAAGGATAGTACGTACTTTGAACATCTGGTAGTGAAGACTACCACACGATAGTGCGCATGAGAGCCGTTTCAGTGACTACACAATCAGTCTTTGTACATCGGGAGAGGCTGTGACAAGAGAGAGAGAGAGAGAGAGAGAGAGAGAGAGAGAGAGAGAGAGAGAGAGAGAGAGAGAGAGAGAGAGAGCGTGCACGCTGCCGACAGTGTTGATGCTATCTGTTTACAGACGAGACTTGCCGAACTGATACGGCAGGTACGCGTTACCACGGTCGTCGGAAGAAAACGAAGGACAACTCTTTCTGCGTGAACTGGAATTCCCCAGGGTTACCGTTCGTGGCGGCGGGCGACTTTCCTGTGGGAGGAGGGAACAGCAGCTACTGCCGAAACCCCCAGGGGTCCTCCCAGTCACAGCCCTGGTGCTACACTGACGCCAGTACCCTGGAGTATCAACACTGCGATATACCCATGTGTCGTATGTATTGCTCACTGTCCTCTCCAGGACAGCTGAAGTGTGGTGGAGCGGAACACACATGCGCACGCACACACACACACACACACACACACACACACACACACACACACAAACACACACACACACACACACACACACACACAAACACACACACACGCACACACGCACGCACGCGCGCGCGCGCGCGCGCGCGCGCCACACACACACACACACACACACACACACACACACACACACACACACACACACACACACACACACGTTGGTGATTACATCTGTCAGGACGGAAATCCTTCAGCATCGACCCAATGATGATGTCACTCACACTTTTGACATGAACTAAACAATTACCTGTCATCCTTGAAAAAGAGCAGTCTCTCGAAATATTGGAATATATTTGTTTACATTGCTTGTTGTGCTTTTTCACCCAATTCTCCTCTCTCTCTCTCTCTCTCTCTCTCTCTCTCTCTCTCTCTCTCTCTCTCCATATGCTTTGAAACATGCGTGTGTGATCTATTTCCCTCTCACCACCTAGCCTTCCTCCATACTCACCCAGTAAGGATGCCGGGGGTCTCCTTCATTAAGAACAGACTAACGGAGAAAAAAAAAACCTGTATCTCTCGCCTTCTGAGAATTCTGAGCTAGAATTTTTTTCTTTTTCTTTTTCTTTTGCTGTCCCATCTTCCGTGCCAACTCAGTGGCATTGCACCCACGCCGCTCATTCCGACCCCCTGTCTACATCCACATCCTCGGTCCGGCCTGGCCCGCCGCAGCCCCAGCACCGGCAATCGCCGGCAAGGGAGCAGTTAATGTCAAGACGTCAATAGGCAACCCTCCGGAGGAGACACTGCACTGTTGCCGAGTCACTTCAGTGGGTGTTCAGTGGCGCCTGTTCTGATCCAGCATACGCAGGACACCACCTACTAAGCCCCCTACTGGCTGAGCTGGTAATTTCTTCAAGGCGACATCTTTGACTTCACAATGTTGATACAGAGGGGCTCCTCAGCTAGGACTTAGCCCCCCTCCCCTCTCCCCCCACCCCCTTTCTTTACCTTCGTCCACAGTTATTCCATCTTTATGGTCTATTCATGTATGTTTGTTCTATAAAGTATTCACACCCATCCAACCACCAAATGGAGATGGCTGGGGTACATTTCAGTATCTTCATCCTTTTCTGTGCAAGAAGCTTTTCCCCCTCATTCTTTATTGTTGGTTACTCTCTTTCTTCTATCACGCTTCTTACAATTTGTTTATCTTTTGACAATTTACGAAATTGTACTTTTTATATGGTAAGCTGACGACCAGGCAGAAAGTCACCTCGCTTCGAAACTAGGCACCGAGAGTTTAATCTTTGGACAACACGATGACATGGTGACATGGTGCTTTTTAAGAAATTAAACAACTCACTCTCTCATTCATTAAACCCCCACCCCCTTCTCTCATTCATTAACCCTCTCTCTCTCTCTCTCGTTCATTAACCCTCTCCCCCCCCCCCCCTCTCTTGTCATCAGCCAGCACCGTCATAGTGAAGGAGGAAGCGGATGTCGTGGACTGGGACCTGGCGCTCTGTTACGTCACGGGCCCCCATGGCGGCGTGATGGAGGGGGAGTGGCCGCACGTGCTTCAGACCAAAGACACCATGTGCAGTGCCGGGGAGCACGTGCTGTCGTGTCGTCACGCCTCCAGCCACGAGGACTGGCTCCTGCTGCTCAGACTGCAGTGTACAGGTTTGTGCGGTACAGGAGGTGTGTGTGGGGGGTGGGGTGGTGGGAACTGGGGGTGGGGGTGGGGGTGGGATGGGGCGTGGAGGTCGAAGGGGGTAGGGGAGAGAAGGGATAAGGAGAGGGAAGAGGGAGGGTGGAAGGGAGATGGTGATTAGAGTGGATGGCGATGCGTATACTGCAGTGACGCGCTCTCATCAAAGGAACCATCCCTAATTTCACAGAGCCGAGTCCAGTGTAGAATCGCTGACTACGCAATAATGCGTTCTGCTCTCCTATATAACTACCCTTGTATTATATTCCTAGAAGGAGCCTTAGTCAAACAAAGCGATGGCTTGCGGAGCTGACGGCTCCGATCCATACGTGGGGTAGGATTTTGTTCGTTTGTTTTGGCTTGAAAACCCTGTCTGTTCACCCAGCAGGAAATGGGTACCTGATTCGGCTCAGGGAACGTTAAAGTGGGCGGAAGGATGGGGATGGGCACAGCCTTCCTTCATGCCGTGCTTTAGACACAGTGAACTTTCATTACTGCCCCTGTGGCCGAAAGGCCAATATAATTCAAGTTAAAAAATCATTTCTGTTCTATTTCTTGTTGATATTACTTTTTTTTTTCTTTTTAAAGACACAACCACCACTGCTGTGTCTTCAACACTGGACAATACCACTGTCAGTGATGTCATCACCACCACCACTGACGTCACCACCACCAGTGATATCACCACCACCACTGACGTCACCATCACCAGTGGTGATGACATCACCACGAGTAAGGTTTTCAGCATCAGCAGCGATGGCGTGAACCCTACGGCCATGCTGGGGAATGCTGAGACATTTACATTCTTCCTCCGTCATAATCATCAATATTATCAACTGATTATCATCAAAGCGAAGCTACTCATAGGCCTATAGTGTCTCCACCATCATTGTCGTCATATCATCATCATCATCATCATCATCACCATCATCAACTTCATCATCATCATCATCATCATCATCATCATCATCATCATCATCACTGGCATTATCAGCGTAATCACTGTTGTTACCCCGGAAGGATGTGTAGGACGGTTTTTGTTTTTGTTTTTGTTTTCGTTTTAGTTGAAACACATTAGTTTTTTTCAGTCCCTGGTGACAATACCAGACCTCTGGGATGAATTGAGGAGGGTGTAAGAGAAGGAATGGAATTAGGGTGAGTTTTTTTTTCTTTTAAACTGGTTTATTTAGTTATTGTCTTATTCCTTGTCAATGTCTTCTAGAACAAATGATTGTATATTTTCTTTCTTCTAATCACACGCACGCACGCACGCACGCGCGCGCCCCCCCCCCCCCCCCCACACACACACACACGCACGCACGCACACACGCACGCACGCACGCACGCACGCACGCACCACACACACACACACACACACACACACACACACACACACACACACACACACACTACTTTAATTAAACATTCTCTTCCCATGTTGCCATCAACCGCATTTTTCCTTCTGTCTCTCCTTCAGTTTCCCTACCAAAGAACGTTTGTTATTCAGTTTTTTTTTTAAAGACAATACTCTAGGACTTGTACAACCCTTCAGCTCATTCACATTCTTTAAAACCTGCTATTGTAATTTCTGACTTCGACATATTACCACCACCCATCCTTACTTCTAATCCAACTTACTGTCCCAGATGACGTCACGACCATTGACGTCACCACCCTCACAAGGATCGACACAACGATGTCATGGGAAACCAGCACCAGTGACAGCGACGTCAGCGAAGAGTCGTCACCTGAAGTCACGATGAAGGCAAACACAGTTTCCGCGACATCAGACACAGGTGAAGAAGTGTCTCCAACCTCCACCACACAAAGTCAGGATGTCGATGCGACCCTCAACTCAGCATCGACGATGACAACGACGACGACAACGACGACAACCACCATCACCACCACCACCACCACCTCCTCCACCACCGGTTCTCACACAACCTCTGTTCCTGCTAGGTCCCCATACCGGTTCTGCTCGTGCCGGTGCCGGTTAGTCACGTCACTTCCGGTTCCGGGAGTCATCAGGGGAGCGCACTTGGTCAACTTGACCGTGGACAGACGCGGCACCTCCAGCTACTCGCGGATGAAGCTCTCCGCCCAAGACGACCGCCCCGGCGCCGCCGCTGTGGGCATTCTAGGCCTGCTGATGATGCTGTTGTTCGTGGGGTTGTTCCTGATGGGGGATATTTTGACAGTGTGCGTCTTTCTGCTGGAGCTGGTTCGCCCTGGGAGAGGCCGGGTGGAGAGGAGAGCTGCACCTGACGGGAGGGCCTGCTGACAGGCTGGTTCAGTACGGTGACACGTGAACATGCCACGCACAGCTTGCCAAGGAAAGATGTCGGTCTCTGTGCAAAGTTTCAAAAGAAAATCCCTCCCTCCCCACCTCATCGTCTTGCTGAGAATTCGTTTTCTAGACAGGTATGATTTGGCTTTATTCATTAGTGATCAGAGCGAAATACTATATATGAAAGTTGGCTGTAAAAATCCTGCACATACAGACAGCTTCCTTGACTACACTTTCGTGGCTGGAACTTTTCCGCCTTTGCCTATACAAGAGTTGCCTCTCTCTCTCTCTCTCTCTCTCTCTCTCTCTCTCTCTCTCTCTCTCTCTCTCAAAGAGTCATATCTTATCTGGCACAAAATGTTTGTCACTGCTGGTACTGAATTTCTTTTTCTATTAGCATTTTAACACGGCTTCACCCTGTCCACCCTCTCTCCATCCCTCTGGTGCTCCCCCCTCCCCCCTCCTCCTCCACCTCCATATCTGTTGACAATTTTTCTCGGTCCACAACGCTGCCAGGGAGTGTGCTAATGACGAGAAGCCGGGAGAAAAAGAAGGAAATGACCCAGGACCACACAGACATACCAAGACAGACATCTGATGGGACGTCTGTGCCCATGACTAGTTGGGAGAGACATGATGATGATGATGATGATGATGATGATGATCTTATTTCCAAGGGTCACAGATAAACAAACACATGCTTTCTTTTTTTTTTTTTTATCCGGCCCTTGCCCCACTAAGGGACTAACGAAGCATGACTAGCGACTAAAACTTACAAACCTTTGAACAAAGATACATATCTTCAAAATACATAAAAATGTGGATGAGTTGTTTCTCCATAAAAATCGACGCACAGATTCATTTAAGAGAGAGAGAGAGAGAGAGAGAGAGAGAGAGAGAGAGAGAGAGAGAGAGAGAGAGAGAGAGAGCCTTATTCAATTCCCACCTGAATCCCCGTCCCGTGGATTTCTGTGCTGTTTACAAACTAAACGTTGACAGCATAAAAGCCGTTCGAACAGTCTACCCCCTTGTGTGTGCATGTGGCAAGAACGTATAACACAACACGCTGACGCTGGTAGCAAGCCTGTGCAACACTTGACGCATGAAAACGAAACAAACAGCATGTCTTCGGCGGTTGGCTGACCGGCATACATATGACACAAACACCAGTTTCTTGGGCAAGTTTTCTGGTCATTGCCAACGTGCTATGGAGCATTTCGACCACGGTAACTTAGTGGTTGGTCTTACTTCATTAAGGCTAATTACTCTGGAGAGGATTTACGCTTAGAAAGTTAGCTTCTGACCAAAAGCGTGTACCATAGATCACGTGAACTTAATTGTAGGCCAATGTGCGCGGTCATTTTCACGCCGTGTTACCCCCCCCCCCCCCCCCCCACCTCCTCCCCCTGTAAACACTTCTTAACAGCTTTTATACTTGAGACCCTTTGAATACTAGTTTTTGTGGACATTTTTTAAAATCTCAAATGTGTCCCCAATAAGACTCTCCCCTTCAAAACTTTGTTGTTGCTCTGGAACATTTTTTTTTTGTCTTTGTGTCCCCTACATTGACTACACCATAACGATTATCTCCCTTGAAAGACTCCGTGTTTCATTTATGTCTGTGTGCGTTTTTACCTCCAAAATGAAGATGATCTTACTTTATTAATGACTTTTAAAAATTCTTTCTGTTTTTGTTGATATCAGATTCACCTCCTCTCTATAGACTCCCCCCTTCCTTAAAGACTCGTTCTCACACCCCCATTAAAAACAAACACTCCCCCTTCTTTAAAGACTCGTTTTTACACCCCTATTAAAAACAAACACTCCCCCCTTCTTTAAAGACTCGTTTTTACACCCCCATTAAAAACAAACACTCTCCCTTCTTTAAAGACTCGTTTTTACACCCCCATTAAAAACAAACACTCTCCCTTCTTTAAAGACTCGTTTTTACACCCCCATTAAAAACAAACACTCCCCCTTCTTTAAAGACTCGTTTTTACACCCCCATTAAAAACAAACACTCCCCCCTTCTTTAAGACCGTTTTACACCCCCATAAAAAACACTCCCCCCTTCTTTAAAGACTCGTTTTTACACCCCCATTAAAAACAAACACTCCCCCCTTCTTTAAAGACTCGTTTTTACACCCCCATTAAAAACAAACACTCCCCCCCTTCTTTAAAGACTCGTTTTTACACCCCCATTAAAAACAAACACTCCCCCCCTTCTTTAAAGACTCGTTTTTACACCCCCATTAAAAACAAACACTCCCCCCTTCTTTAAAGACTCGTTTTTACACCCCCATTAAAAACAAACACTCCCCCCTTCTTTAAAGACTCGTTTTTACACCCCCATTAAAAACAAACACTCCCCCCTTCTTTAAAGACTCGTTTTTACACCCCCATTAAAAACAAACACTCCCCCCTTCTTTAAAGACTCGTTTTTACACCCCCATTAAAAACAAACACTCCCCCTTCTTTAAAGACTCGTTTTTACACCCCCATTAAAAACAAACACTCCCCCTTCTTTAGAGACTCGTTTTTACACCCCCATTAAAAACAAACACTCCCCCTTCTTTAGAGACTCGTTTTTACACCCCCATTAAAAACAAAACCCCCCTTCTTTAGAGACTCGTTTTTACACCCCCATTAACAACACTCCCCCTTCTTAGAGACTCGTTTTTACACCCCCATTAAAAACAAACAAACAAAAAACCTTCCATCATGGAGTTTTTCCCCCTAATCTTTTAAAAATTTTTTTTTTTTTTTTGTTTTGTCTTCGTCTATACAAGATTTTCCTCTGCATAGTTCTCCCCTTTCACGGACCCATTTTTCTCTTTTCTCTCTCCTCTTTTTTTTTTTTTTTTCTTTTTTAAAGGATTACTGAAGGCCTTAATCTATAGCTTCTAGCGTGCTGTGATTCATTTTAAAAAAGAAAATTTTATTGAACGTACTTAACATATTTGGCTATTGAACAGGCAGAAACCATGAGATTAGATACTATGATAGATGCAACACGCACAAGTGGTCGGGTTCCCCCCCCCCCCACCTCCCCGAGTGTGTGTGTGTGTGTGTGTGTGTGTGTGTGTGTGTGTGTGTGTGTGTGTGTGTGTGTGAGTGAGGATGTGTGTGTGTGTGTGTGTGTGTGTGCGCGCGTCATGCATGCGTGCGTGTGTGTGTGTGTGTGTGTGTATGTGTGAGTGTGTGTGTGTGTGTGCGACTGTGTGTACAAGTAATATTCTGTACTTGATAATCATTTAGCGTTTACTGTTCCTGTCTCATATAAAATTACCTTTTAAATGCCAGTTAAATTCTATTCATAAATAAACGTGGGTATACTGGACAACAGTCTTTATCCACACTGAACAAATAGCGCATCTTTTCATTTTTCTTTTTTAAATGGGATGGATTTAGATTTACATCTGTTCAGGCATGTGTTGTTATTCAAAGTATATACTTTGGTTATCGTGTGCATATTCATTTTCTAGTGTGATTTGCTTTTGGCCTGTGTGATTGGAATGAATATGAGGCTTACACTTCACTTGTAACAGGTGACTTGCCTTCTGGTTGTGTGGTGAATACATAATACTGATATTTCACCTTTAACAGGCGATTTGCTTTCTGATTGTTATCACTGCTGTGAATAAAACGCCTTTATTACACTTTTAACATGCAAAAAATTGCTTTCTGGTTGTGTTGCTGCATTTACAAACACTTTATATTTCAAATAAGCAGGGCAACTCTTGCTCCCAAGATGAGATAAATTCCATCTTGTAACTCCAAACAATTGCTGTTTAGGTCACAGTTCAAGGTTACAGCAAAGGTCAAGTAGTAAACAACAAAGTTTGAACAGCTGAAAATTGCCCTGGCTGTATGGGAAAAAAATTGAATGTGAAAAAAATGATTTCATTTTGGAATTTGGGGTCAGTAAATTAGTTCAATGTCATTCATCAGCAAATACAGCAGAATGATGCATGACTTGTGGACTCCTTGTGTTTCTACACCATTGGCAAGGCACAAGGATTTTGGAGTGAAAAGTCTAGCAGACGACAGGAAAATGAAGGGTCATGTGGATCGTGCTTGCATAGAGGAAAAAAAACAAACAAGACATCTGCCTCAGAGTCAGGTAAGGTATGGGTCAAAGGCTGGACTGTGCGATGAATATGTTTTGGTTCTGGCTGATCTTCTGACAAAAGCCAGGAGCAACTTTGAAGGTAATGGAGAATATATAGCGTTTTGGGCGCGTGGACTTGGACCTGTACATATGACAGCAGATCGCCTAGCTGACATGACAACACAGAGCCAACAAGGAGGCATGTCAGCTGTTTATTCTGAGCACTCTGAGATGGCATGTCAGCTGAGTGATCAACACCTATCACTTGGAATTGTTGCCATCCACTCAGTTATGACAAAGTGAATTTATTACCTGGACATACATTTTTTTTTTTCTGGGAAACCTTTTTAATGCAAGTTTAATTCTATTCATTTATATATGCAGGTTATACTGGACAACAGTCTGAATCCACACTGAACAAATTCTGTGATTTATTTTAAAAACAATGGACTTAGATTTACATCTGTTCAGGCAAGATACGCTTTGTTGTTGTTTAAAGTATATATTTTGGTTATCGTGCCCACATTCAATTTTTACATATGACCTGCTCTAAGGACTGTGTCTTTACAGTGATATGAGGCTTACACTTCACCTGTAACAGGTGATCTGCCTTCTGATTGTATCATTGTGGTGAGTACAGTACTTTATATTCCACCTTTAACATGCAGTTTGGTTTCTGATTGGTATCACTGCTGTGAATACAATGCCTACATTTCATTTTAACATGCAAATTGCTTTTCGATTATGTCACTGCGGTGGGGAAAAAAACCTCTTGTATTTTTTACAAGTAGCGTAAGTCTTGCTCCCAGGATGAGATAAATTGCAAGCTCCTAAGTCCAAATGATTGTTGTATATGACAACATATCGCTTAGTGGACATCATGTTGTTTATGACAACATATCGCTTAGTGGACATCATGTTGTTTATGACAACATATCGCTTAGTGGACATGCCAACATAGAACATATACAATAAAGAAGGACACGTCTCCTTTCTTGTTCTGTGTGCTCTGTCATGGCATGTCTGCTGAGTGATACACAGCTATGGTTTGGAGTTATGAGCGTGTCATTTATCTCCTCCTTGGAGCAAGAGTTACTCTGCTTATTTTTTTTCATGTACTGTTTGCTATTCCCTGTCTTATTCTAGATTTCCTCGTATATTTCACTTTTTACAAGTAATCAGCATTTTGACCGAGTCATTGCAGTGAATGTTTTGCTCATATGTCACTTTTTACGAGTGATTTGCTTCTTGATGATGTCACTGCAGTGAATACTGCCCTTATCTTTCACTTTCTGTAAGTGATCTGCTTTTTGAGTGTGTCAGTGCAGTGAATACTGCCCTTATCTTTTCACTTTCTGTAAGTGATCTGCTTTTTGAGTGTGTCAGTGCAGTGAATACTGCCCTTATCTTTTCACTTTCTGTAAGTGATCTGCTTTTTGAGTGTGTCAGTGCAGTGAATACTGCCCTTATCTTTTCACTTTCTGTAAGTGATCTGCTTTTTGAGTGTGTCACTGCAGTGAAGACTGCCCTTATCTTTTCACTTTCTGTAAGTGATCTGCTTTTTGAGTGTGTCACTGCAGTGAAGACTGCCCTTATCTTTCACTTTCTGTAAGTGATCTGCTTTTTGAGTGTGTCAGTGCAGTGAAGACTGCCCTTATCTTTCACTTTCTGTAAGTGATCTGCTTTTTGAGTGTGTCAGTGCAGTGAAGACTGCCCTTATCTTTCACTTTCTGTAAGTGATCTGCTTTTTGAGTGTGTCAGTGCAGTGAAGACTGCCCTTATCTTTCACTTTCTGTAAGTGATCTGCTTTTTGAGTGTGTCAGTGCAGTGAAGACTGCCCTTATCTTTTCACTTTCTGTAAGTGATCTGCTTTTTGAGTGTGTCAGTGCAGTGAAGACTGCCCTTATCTTTTCACTTTCTGTAAGTGATCTGCTTTTTGAGTGTGCCACTGCAGTGAAGACTGCCCTTATCTTTTCACTTTCTGTAAGTGATCTGCTTTTTGAGTGTGCCACTGCAGTGAAGACTGCCCTTATCTTTTCACTTTCTGTAAGTGATCTGCTTTTTGAGTGTGTCACTGCAGTGAAGACTGCCCTTATCTTTTCACTTTCTGTAAGTGATCTGCTTTTTGAGTGTGTCACTGCAGTGAAGACTGCCCTTATCTTTTCACTTTCTGTAAGTGATCTGCTTTTTGAGTGTGTCACTGCAGTGAAGACTGCCCTTATCTTTTCACTTTCTGTAAGTGATCTGCTTTTTGAGTGTGTCACTGCAGTGAAGACTGCCCTTATCTTTTCACTTTCTGTAAGTGATCTGCTTTTTGAGTGTGTCACTGCAGTGAAGACTGCCCTTATCTTTTCACTTTCTGTAAGTGATCTGCTTTTTGAGTGTGTCACTGCAGTGAAGACTGCCCTTATCTTTCACTTTCTGTAAGTGATCTGCTTTTTGAGTGTGTCACTGCAGTGAAGACTGCCCTTATCTTTTCACTTTCTGTAAGTGATCTGCTTTTTGAGTGTGTCACTGCAGTGAAGACTGCCCTTATCTTTTCACTTTCTGTAAGTGATCTGCTTTTTGAGTGTGTCAGTGCAGTGAAGACTGCCCTTATCTTTTCACTTTCTGTAAGTGATCTGCTTTTTGAGTGTGTCAGTGCAGTGAAGACTGCCCTTATCTTTCACTTTCTGTAAGTGATCTGCTTTTTGAGTGTGTCAGTGCAGTGAAGACTGCCCTTATATTCAACTTTTTATGAGAGATTTACTTTTTGATTGTGTCACTGCTGTTAACACTTTCTTCAGATTTGATTTTTCACAAGCAATTCACTTTTTATTGTGTCACGGCAGTCTACACAGCATGGACCAGGTCAGGTGTCCTTTTAGTTCTGTCCTCCACATCACAAATGGCTGGCAAAGAATTAAACTTCTTACAACATTTACATTTGTTTATCAACTTGTGGGATGAAGTACGAGTGTGTGTATACCATAGAACACAACGACGGTGAAGAGGGTGGGAATGGGAAAAGAGAGAGAGGGAGAGAGAGAGAGAGAGAGAGAGAGAGAGAGAGAGAGAGAGAGGTGAGTGGGAGGAAGGGGAGTACACACTTGATTGAGAAAATACTAGGAGAAGAACAACAATAACATTATGAGAAGATATGGACTGGGGACTAACATGCTGTCGATCAGCTGTCAAATACTACACTGATGGCATGAAAGACATTCAAAGGAAAGAAAGCAACAACGTCACCCCATTAAAATGAATGCTTTTTTCTCCCTTGACCTTGATGATGAATATGTTGAAAAATTGTTTTCAATGGATGTGGGTTGACTTTGTTTAGCCATTAGTCTGTACCACAATAACGAAAAAAAAATCAAACATTGCCTCCCCCGAAACAGAAAACGATGCTCAAGGGACCAACTTTATTCAGTGATTACAATATTATATAATAACAATTAAAACAAATTGTGAGTAAATATGTCAGAATTCCAAAGAAAATACATAGAATACAACAATAAACATTACAATTGGCAAGAATCATCTGCAGCACACGATTATCAACAATTTCTCTGGTGCAACACGTATAAATTGATAAATACTGATCAAATGCAAAAAGTATGCATGAACTGATAAATAGTGATCAAAAAGACAAAATCACTCAATGGTAAGTGTATCATGTCTTAACGCTTTCATAATCGCTCTTGGTCAAACCCGTGACCCAAATCAGGTACTGGTTTGACTTTTGATCTGTTCTTTTGGTCAATGCATCTCCAATGCCAAAGTAAAAATGCTTTCACATATGATAGAGCTCCAGAACTGTCTAGACCACAGCAAAAACAAACAAAGAAAAAAAAACAAAGAAAAAAAACAACTCACACCACACCAAAAAAACAACATTATGAAATTCTTGAATGGACGGCATTTGATATCCACTGTGATTGTCTCCCTCATTTTGATTTTGTGACTCTGAGATCTCACTCATAAGTTAACATCTTACCAGTAAACTCACAAACTCACCAAGAGCTTTTTTTTCTGACTGTGATTTCATTTCCGTCAGCAGCTGTAGTGTATGTAACACTCCAATCTAACCATGCTTGGTTTCTGTCATTTCAAACTTTTTTAATCTGCATGAAAAAAAAAATCTTGGGTTTCAAACAGGAAAGCATGTGGCATCCTCTGAAAATGACAGGTTCTGTTTCTTGTGCAGATTTTGTGTTGATGATTCAAACAGCTTTCCCATGATAAAATATTTTTAAAAAAAAAGTATAGGTGTTCTACAAGTTGGAAAATGATAACATTTCCCTTCGAGAGCCTCTTGCTTTTTAAAATAAAGAAATCAGCAAAAAAAAACCAACAAAAAAACAACAACAAACAAACGAAAGAATAAACAATAAAAAACAACAACAACTGATATAATCTCTTGTCCTTTCTTATTCACCAAAAAAGTGTAAAATTCAGATCACAGATGTAAATTGGTACTTTAGTGATTTGTCACAGAATCACACAAATCTAATCATGTGCACTATCACAGATACAGAGCTGCGTGTGTGCTTTGAGATACAACACAACTCTATCACAAATACAAAGTTTGTATTGAAGTGGTGTGTGTGTGTGTGTGTGTGTGTGTGTGTGTGTGTGTGTGTGTGTGTGTGTGTGTTGCGCGCATGTATGTTTAAATTTGTATGTGTGTGTGCCTGTGTGTGTGTGTGTGTGTGTGTGTGTGTGTGTGTGTGTGTGTGTGTGTTGTGTGTGGCGCATGTGTGTTGTGTGTGTGAGAGAGAGAGAGCATGTGCATATGTGTGTGTGTGTGTGTGTGTGTGTGTGTGTGTGTGTGTGTGTGTGTGTGTGCATGTGAGTGTGTGTGTGTGTATGTGAGTGTATGTGTATGAAAGTATGTGTGTGTCTATGTGCATGTGTGCATGTGTGTGTGTATGTGTGTGTGTGTGTGTGTGTGTGTGTGTGTGTGTGTGTGTGTGTTTTGTATGTGTGTGCGTAATTGTGTGTGTGTGTGTGTTTATACTAATACACAGCCAATGTGATCACACTGTCAACAGTCAGCACACCAGCAAAGACTAGGAAGAAGTGTTGAGGTCATGTTGGAAGAAGCGATCCATTTGGTCCATCTTCTTCTGCAGAATGCTGTACATCTGTAACAGTGATACACAACAATGGGTTGAATGAGCACATCATGACACACACTGTGTCACACAACAATGGGTTGAATGACCACATCATGACACTGTGTCACACAACAATGGCTTCACTGACCACATCATGACACACACAGTGTCACACAACGATGGGTACACTGACCACATCATGACAGAGTGTCACACAACAATGAGTTCACTGACCACATCATGACACACACAATGTCACACAACAATGGCTTCTACTGACCACATCATGACACACGCAGTGTCACACAACAATTGGTGCACTGACCACATCATGACACAGTGTCACACAACAATGGGTTCACTGACCACATCATGACACACACAGTGTCACAAAACAATGGCTTCACTGACCACATCATGACAGTGTCACACAACAAGGGTTCACTGACCAATCATGGACAGTGTCACACAACAATGGGTCACTGACCACATCATGACACACACAGTGTCACACAACAATGGGTTCACTGACCATATCATGACCAACAGTGTCACACAACAATGGGTTCACTGACCACATCATGACACAGTGTCACACAACATGGGTTCACTGACCACATCATGACACACAGAGTGTCACACAACAATGAGTTCACTGACCATATCATGACACACACAGTGTCACACAACAATGAGTTCACTGACTACATCATGACACTGTGTCACACAACAATTGGTTCACTGACCACATCATGACACTGTGTCACACAATGGGTTCACTGACCACATCATGAACACACTGTGCACACAACATTGGGTTCACTGACCACATCATGACACACAATGTCACACACAATGGGTTGAACTGAGCACATCATGACACAGTGTCACACAACATGGGTTCACTGACCACATCATGACACACATGGTCACACAACAATGGGTTGAATGACCACATCATGACACAGTGTCACACAACAATGGGTTCACTGACCACATCATGACACACACAGTGTCACACAACAATGGTTCACTGACCACATCATGACACACACAGTGTCACACAACAATGGGTTCACTGACCACATCATGACACATTGTCACACAACAATGGCTTCACTGACCACATCATGACACCATGTGTCCACAACAATGGTTCACTGACCACATCATGACACTGTGTCACACAACAATGGGTTCACTGACCACATCATGACACGTGTCACACAACAATGGGTACACTGACCACATCATGCACACCGTGTCACACAACAATGGTTCATGACACATCATGACACAGTGTCACACAACAATGGGTCACTGACCACATCATGACACAGTGTCACACAACAATGGGTTCACTGACCACATCATGACACACACAGTGTCACACAACAATGGTTCACTGACCACATCATGACACAAGTGTCACACACAATGGTTCACTGACCACATCATGACACACACAGTGTCACACAACAATGGGTTCACTGACCAATCATGACACACACTGTGTCACACAACAATGGTTCACTGACCACATCATGACACGTGTCACACAACATTGGGTTCACTGAACCACATCATGACACTGTGTCACACAACATGGGTACACTGACCACATCATGACACACACTTGTCCACACACACACACTGTGTCACACAACAATGGATTCACTGACCACATCATGACACACACAGTGTCACACAACAATGGCTTCATTGACCACATCATGACACACACAGTGTCACACAACAATGGGTTCACTGACCACATCATGACACATTGTCACACAACAATGGCTTCACTGACCACATCATGACACACATAGTGTCACACAACAATGAGTTCACTGACACATCATGACACTGTGTCACACAACATTGGGTTCACTGACCACATCATGACACTGTGTCACACAACAATGGGTACACTGACCACATCATGAACACACCTGTGTCACACAACAATGGTTCACTGACACATCATGACACACAGTGTCACACAGACAATGGGTTCACTGACCACATCATGACACAGTGTCACACAACAATGGCTTCACTGACCACATCATGACACACACAGTGTCACACAACAATGACTTCACTGACCACATCATGACACAGTGTCACACAATAGGTTCACTGACCACACATGACACACACAGTGTTACACAACAATGGGTTACTGACCAATCATGACACACACTGTGTCACACAACAATGGGTTCACTAGACCACATCATGACACTAGTGTCACACAACAATGGGTATAACCCACATCATGACACACTGTGTCACACAACATTGGGTTCACTGACCACATCATGACACACACGTGTCACACAACATGGGTTCACTGACCACATATGACACACACTGTGTCACACAACAATGGGTCACTGACCACATCATGACACACACTGTGTCACACAACAATGGGTTCACTGACCAATCATGACACTGTCACACAACAATGGGTTCACTGACCACATCATGACACTGTGTCACACAACAATGGGTTCACTGACCACAACATGACACAAACTCATCTACACTAGTATCATTTCACTTATGGTGCATAGTTACGCAATGTACACAGTTATACATACTTTTGGATTTTCCAAGTTTTTTTTTACATAATGGTTGTCCTTTTCATGGGCATCTATACAGTGTTTGGCTGTATATTGAATTTGGAGTGTGTGTGGTGTGTTGTGTGTGTGTGTGTGTGTGTTGTTGTGTGTGTGTGTGTGCGCGCGCGCGTGCGTATGTGTGCACGCATGCATGCATATGTCTGTCAAATTATTTGTGATTAAGTGTGTGTGTGTGTGTGTGTGTGTGTGTGTGTGTGTGTGTGTGTGTGGTGTGTGCGTGTATGCGCGTTTCAGGGGCAGTTTTCAGCTGAACTGTAGGTATACAAGTACTAATACAGATGGTATGTTGTGCGTGATCTGTTGCTTACATGACTACAAATTCTGCACTTTCCACTTTGGTTTCCCTGGGCAACTTTTCTCTCTGTACCTTATCTTACAGCCTTCTTGACAAATGCTCTATACATATAGATTACACTCACCTGTGTTGTAAATTGTCTGACTTGTGTACAACACTATCTGTCCTGTGTTGTACAGTGTCTGAACTATGATGTACAGTGAATGACTTGTGTTGTACAGTGTCTCACCTGTACAGTGGCTGACCTGTGTTGAACAATGTCTCACCTGTGTTGTACAATGTCTCATCCATATTGTACAATATGTCACCTGGGTATTATACAACATCTCACTAGTGTTGTGCAATGTCTCACCAGTGTTGTACAATGTCTCACCTGGATATTGTACATCTCACTAGTGTTGTACAATGTCTCACCAGTGTCGTACAACCTCTCACCAATATCACACACCATCTCACCTGTGTTGTACAATGTCTCACCAGTGCACAATGTCTTACCAGTGTTGTACAATGTCTCACCAGTGTTGTACAATGTCTCACCTGTGTTGTACAATGTCTCACCTGTGTTGTACAATGTCTCACCAGTGTTGTACAATGTCTTACCGGTGTCGTACAAAGTCTCAACTGCATTGTACAATGTCTCACCTGTGTTGTACAACGTCTCACCTGTGTTGTACAATGTCTCACCTGTGTCGTACAATGTTTCACCAGTGTTGTACAATGTCTCACCTGTGTTGTACAATGTCTCACCTGTGTTGTACAATGTCTCACCAGTGTCGTACAATGTCTCACCTGTGTTGTACAATGTCTCACCAGAGTTGTACAATGTCTCATCTGTGTCCCACAATGTCTCACCTGTGTTGTACAATGTCTCACCTGTGTTGTACAATGTCTCACCAGTGTTGTACAATGTCTCACCAGTGTCGTACAATGTCTTCACCAGTGTCGTACAATGTCTCACCTGTGTTGTACAATGTCTCACCAGTTTTGTACAATGTCTCATCTGTGTTGTACTTCGTCTCACCAGTGTTGCACAATGTCTCACCTGTGTTGTACAATGTCTCACCAGTGTCGTACAATGTCTCATCTGTGTTTTACAATGTCTCACCAGAGTTGCACAATGTCTCACCTGTGTTGCACAATGTCTCACCTGTGTTGTACAATGTCTCACCTGTGTTGTACAATGTCTCACCAGTGTTGTACAATGTCTTACCGGTGTCGTACAAAGTCTCACCTGCATTGTACAATGTCTCACCTGTGTTGTACAACGTCTCACCTGTGTTGCACAATGTCTCACCTGTGTCGTACAATGTTCCGCCAGTGTTGTACAATGTCTCACCTGTGTTGTACAATGTCTCACCAGTGTTGTACAATGTCTCAGCAGTTTCGTACAAAG
>CM065744.1:48624387-48636887 GCA_033310375.1 Conus canariensis
AGGAGGGCACTAGGAAGAGCACACATCTTCACTATCATGCCTTATATATCCATGCAACTGTATGCAGTTAGCTTACCAACATATTTATTAAGGTTAAAAATGATCACAATTGTTTGCCGTCATGTTTTATCATGTTAAAACTTCTGTACCATCTAGCAGCACTGCATTTTCTGCAATATGTGGATTCACATCTGAATGCACCATATACCTTCAAAATGATCACAGATACATACAGACTTCTGTACCATCTAGCAGCACTGCATTTTCTGCAACATGTGGATTTACATCTGAATGCACCATATACCTTCAAAATGATCACAGATACATACAGACTGTTCTATGTTTAACTGAATCCTTATCGTCTGCTACACCTGTGGAGGTAGCCACACTCTTCCAAGCTCAGGCTGACATTGTGCTGTGACTGAATGCAGACATTCCTCTTCCCTCCTTTCTCCCTACTCCTCCTTATGTGTTGGATCCAGGTTATGATCTGACAGGTTCATAGATATCAATGCATTTAATCAGTGCGATTTTTCTTTGTCATTATTTGGTAAGTACTTAGAAATTTCTTTCTTTTTCTTTCTTTTTTTTTCTACCTCAATTTTGAAAAAAAGTAAGATAAACAAAAACAAAAACAAACCAACAAACCCCCAAAACAACAACAACAAGGAAAAAACCCCACTGTAACAACCCTATGATCTAAATCAGCATAAAAATTTGATCAATTGATCTTTGGGCCACATTTCACGTTTACAACATGTCTGAAATCAGCTCAGTAAATTTGGTGTCATCTTGTACAGACAACAACAAACAAAGGAACAATCCAAGAGACGCAGGTGAAAATGTAGCGCTCTTCTGGACAAGACGAGACCAAAGTGCACAGCTTTCTGCGCTTTCACTTTTCCCAGTGACCTGGCTGAGAATCACCACATGTTTTATGCCCTGATGTTCAGTGGTCAGGTGACATGTCATGTGACACACTTTTATCAGTGTCATCTGTTTTCGCTGCAAGTTTGCTGCCTTTCTGCAGGCTACATCCTTTCTGCAGTGCTACTATCCTTTCTGCAGTGCTACATCTCTTCTGCAGGCTACATCCTTTCTGCGGCTACATCTGTTCCCAGCCTGCACTGATGGTTTCCACTGAATGCTCTGATTGCAAGTTTGCTGCCTTTCTGCAGGGCTACATCTACTCCCAGCCTGCACTGATGGTTTCCACTGAATGCTCTGATTGCAAGTTTGCTGCCTTTCTGCAGGGCTACATCTACTCCCAGCCTGCACTGATGGTTTCCACTGAATGCTCTGATTGCAAGTTTGCTGCCTTTCTGCAGGGCTACATCTACTCCCAGCCTGCACTGATGGTTTCCACTGAATGCTCGGATTAAATCACTGTGCTGGTGGACATTTACTGACATTCTTACACCATGGAAAAGATATTTTAAATGGTAATGACAATGTTGCTTATAGCCCAGCTGACCGCAAAGGGCCATATCAGGGCTGTCATCATGTTAAAATCAACACACAAGTCATCAACAAGCAAAAAACAAAACAAACAAACAAAAAACCCAAACCAAAACAAAAAAACCCTTTCACACATCTCTTTAAAATACATCTTCTAAAAGCGTACCAGACAATCTTTCTGCCATAAAATCTTAGATCAGATGAAAAATGCTGATCTCTTTCAGAAACTCAAAGATCATGTCAGGTGGGACATCTCTGAACAGGGTTTTCATGGAGTCTGCTGTAAAGTGTTTATGTCTCACATAGTGCAAGTCCCAACAATCTAAAAGAATATGTTTCACTGTCATAACATGACATGGAATGCCCCACGGAGCTTCTTCACCTTTTAAAAGATAAAAATGGGTATAAAACGAGTGGCCTGTGTGCAAGCGGCACAAGACTGTCTTGTCTTTACGGCCGCCTTGGGAACATGGTATTTTAAATAAACGCATACATGACATGTCATGCTTACATCGAACGTTGTCAACAACGTCCACATGTCATTTGCAAACAGGCCATTCATGTGCAGGAAGTGAAAATTAGTTCAATGTCAGTACATCTGTTCTGGAGAAAGAGCAACAGAATTAAAAGGTCTTGTGCAGTGCAAAGTGCAAACAGTGCAACAATTACATCACTCACTTGAACGAACGCGGCCCGCTGTGGATTGAAAAAGAAAAGCGCACCAGTTTTAGAAAACATAAAACAGGTAGACATCAGCATCTACATCTCTTGATCAGCCATGTGACAACAGAAGATAGGAGAGAGAAAAATCAGGAAGACCTCAATATCTCCATCTCCAGGTTATCTTCCCTTGGCTCTCTCCTGAGACAGATTATCTTCTTTCTCATCTGAGTCAAGATGATCTTCTTTCTTCTTACTGATTACTTTCTTCTCTTTTGATACTGATTGTCTTCCTTCTCTGCTGAGATAGATACTATTACTTCTGCCTGTTATTTTCTTCCTCTTCTAAGATTGTCTTTTTTTTTGGACAGAGTATTTTCTAAACAAATCTTGAATAAATGTTAGCAAACTGCCAAGAGAAACGTGGACAAATGAGTCACAAGACAAAACACGATGCGTTTCAACCTCTTAGGTCTTCTTCAGGCAAGACACAAACAAATAGGACAATGAAAACGAACGAGTTTGTCACTTAGCTTTGATCTCTTCAGCGCAAGGTAGATGTTGAATGAAAATGAGCCTTGTTTTCATTAGACTCATCTTTCAGACCATGGTCTTCTTGAGGCCTGTCAGTCTGCTTATAGGAAGAATCATAGCACTGAGACTGCTGTATTGAGCGTACTGGACTGTTTACTGTGCAAATCCGACAGTAAACTTGTTTCTCTCGTAGCCTTGCTTGATCTGAGTGCTGCCTTTGATACGCTAGATCACACTACTTTACTTGAAAGGCTTAGGGTCACTTTTGGTGTTGATGGGATAGTTCTCCAGTGGTTTGAATCGTACATCAGAGATAGGTCGCAGGCGGTGGTTGTGGGTGGTGTAGGGTCTACTTTGTCACCTCTTTTGTATGGAGTACCACAGGGGTCAGTATTGGGCCCAGTGTTGTTTACATTGTACTCACAGCCCTTGTCAGATGTTATCTCGGACCATGATTGTGATTTTCACAAGTATGCTGATGACACTGAGCTTTCTAAGAGTGGCACACCTGATGAGTTTGTTTCTGTTCAATCTGGGGTGTCTCGGTGTATCAGCAGTGTGCAGGAATGGATGACAAGTAATAAGCTTAAATTAAATTGTGAAAAGACTGAAGTCATGCCTGTTGGAACCTCCTCCTGCCTCAAACTCGTTGAGTCAGAGTCAATGGTTGTTGATGGTACTGAATTGCCTTTCAGTAACTCTGTCAAATACCTTGGTGTTACCATTGATCAGTGTCTGACCATGCAGAATCAAATATCTGTAGTCTGTCGCTCATCCTTTTTAGAGCTGAGACGTATTGCTTCCATCCGACGCTTTATATCCAGGGAAGTAGCTGTCAGGCTAGTCTGTGCCACGGTGATGTCAAGATTGGACTACTGCAACTCTGTTTATGCTGGGCTTCCCGCAGAACAGATTGCTCGGCTGCAGAGAGTCCAAAATAGCGCTGCACGACTTGTTTTGAAGAGGAGGAGGTGTGAGCACATCACTCCCATGCTGATCGAACTGCATTGGCTTCCCATACAGTATCGGTGGCAATTTAAACTGGCAGTTCTTGCTTTCCGCCACTTCAATGAATCTCTTCCTCACTATCTCTCTTCTTCTCTCTGCACCTACCAAAGCTCTCGTACCCTTCGCTCTTCTTCACAAAAACTTTTGAAAATCCCTAAGCGTTCTCTGAAATCTGTTGGCGAAAGAGCCTTCAGTTTTAGAGCACCTTCTATTTGGAACTCCCTCCCTGAAGACCTTTGTAATCAGCCTACTCTTTCTTCTTTTAAATCTCAGCTCAAAACTTACCTCTTCAAAAAAGCCTATTCTCTTCTGTAGATGACTAGATCTCTCTTAAATTCCTCCACAACTAGTTCGGTGAGACAGTTTATGCATGTAGGTGCGTCTGCCATTGTGTATTTTCTTTTTGCTGTGTGCATGAATATTGTATGAATAAGTGCAAATGGTGGATGTAAGCGCATTGAGTTGTACAACAAGAAATGCGCTATATAAGTATTATACATTATTATTATTATTATCCTATTTGTTTGTGTCTTGCCTGAAGAAGACCTATGAGGCTGAAATGCGTCGTGTTTTGTCTTGTGGCTCGTTTGTCCACGTTTCTCTTGGCGGTTCGCTAACAATTATTCAAGATTTGTTTAGATTTCTGCCTGCAGTTGTCTCACTTTGCAACTAGAGTATTTTCTATCTTTACTGGCTTTGATCATCTTTTTTCCCCTCTCAGACATATCGTCTTCTTTCCTGTTTGTCAGAGTGTCTGTGTTCCTTTCTGCAGACACATGTTCCTCTTTCCTTTCAGTGAGTGATGTTCTTCCATCAATCTGCAATATGACCATGTTCCTGTTTCATGTCAACACCACCACGTAGCAAGAGCCATTTCAGAGCATCATATCGACCCCACCCACCACCCTCCCTCCCATTACCCCTCCATCATAACCTCCCCTTCTGCCTCCTTCCCCTAACAAACAAAAACAACCAAACAAATCACCCCAGATAACATCCCTCAGACCCTATCTCAACAGAAATGTAAATAACAAATGGTAGCATGCATCTCTCCAAGCTATCCATGCCACAGTAACAGGTAATGCATGAACAATCAGCCCTATCCATGTCACAGTAACAGGTAATGCATGAACAATCAGCCCTATCCATGTCACAGTAACAGGTAATGCATGAACAATCAGCCCTATCCATGCCACAGTAATGGGTAATGCATGAACAATCAGCCCTATCCATGTCACAGTAACAGGTAATGCATGAACAATCAGCCCTATCCATGTCACAGTAATGGGTAATGCATGAACAATCAGCCCTATCCATGTCACAGTAATGGGTAATGCATGAACAATCAGCCCTATCCATGTCACAGTAACAGGTAATGCATGAACAATCAGCCCTATCCATGTCACAGTAACAGGTAATGCATGAACAATCAGCCCTATCCATGTCACAGTAACAGGTAATGCATGAACAATCAGCCCTATCCATGTCACAGTAACAGGTAATGCATGAACAATCAGCCCTATCCATGTCACAGTAATGGGTAATGCATGAACAATCAGCCCTATCCATGTCACAGTAACAGGTAATGCATGAACAATCAACCCTATCCATGTCACAGTAACGGGTAATGCATGAACAATCAGCCCTATCCATGTCACAGTAATGGGTAATGCATGAACAATCAGCCCTATCCATGTCACAGTAATGGGTAATGCATGAACAATCAGCCCTATCCATGTCACAGTAATGGGTAATGCATGAACAATCAGCCCTATCCATGTCACAGTAATGGGTAATGCATGAACAATCAGCCCTATCCATGTCACAGTAATGGGTAATGCATGAACAATCAGCCCTATCCATGCCACAGTAGCGTAGCATGAACATCACCCTATCCATGTCACAGTAATGGTAATGCACGAACAATCACCTGACTAACACCAGCTGAATCCCAGCAAGCTGCCTCACACCAATCTGTCACAACTAGACCGAAGCGACCACAGAAATAAAGCAAACAAAAAACAAACAGAAACCACCTCAAACAACAAAAAGTTCGAGTAAAAAAAAAAAAAAAAAAAAAAAAGTGCAATTCTCCTCTACTACTAAATGTCTAAGCTATCCCCCCCCCCCCCCAACTGCATAAACACCACTACCAAAATCAACCAAAGAAAAAGGAAAAAAAAACCAAAACTGCATGAACCAACAAAAAACAACCCAACAAAAATCGTCAGTTTTCTTAAAACCAGGCAGGGGAGACTACACTACTGTTCTGCTGATGCACTAGAGACTACACTACTGTTCTGCTGATGCTCTAGAGACTAGCACGGCGCTCACACAGTCGTCACGGAACTTGTCACCTCTCTGGCACTTGCTGATAACTACTGATCTGCTGAACAAAGTGTATAAACATGCACACTCTCTCACCTTCCTGCACACAGACTAGCACACTACCATTTGAACACACAGAGAATCTGATGCCTACCTTTTCTTATTAATAACTCATGTATCCATTAATTTACAGGCTGATTTACTTAAATCATCCATTCTTTCTTTCTTTCTTTACATATACCATCACAAACACTTACAACATCCTTGCTAGCACACGCACGCACACACACACACACACACACACACACACACACACACACACACATACACACACATACACACACAAACATACACACACACACACTCACAAACACATTCATGAATGCTGGAGCTCTCTCACTCTGTCTCTCTCTCTCTGTCTCTATCTCTCTTGAACGCACTTGCTCATGAACAAAGACTCCCTCTCTCACAAAACCATTAAAACAAAATCCCCAGTCCACAAAGCGCGAGCCTAATGCCACCTCCACCATCAAGCATGCACAACCAAAATGCTGGTCATCACGACGACTGCAAGTCATCTCCTTCTCACCGGAATCGCTGACGGTGGCCGTCCGACTCCGCTTTGAACCTCCCCTAGAATCTCGCTTCTCCATACTCTGGCCTTCTTTTTTTTTTTTTTATTAAATGCCCATGTGTGGTTTGGAAGAGAGAAATGACAACACACAGGAGATTATAAATGACTGACAAAGCAGCATGTAGGGATTATTTCATCAAATTCTGTCTGTACAGGAATTAAGATAACCTTATAACAGACAAGTATACAATTTACTAAAAAAAATTGTTTGTGCATCTGTTCTTTATACCAATCTACCAGTGTTACAAGTATTTCGTTTCAGCAGATTTTGCCTTACCTTATGCTTTATACTAATCACCTTCTATCAAAATCATTTCAGTTTGGAACAATTTGCTCTAGTCTGCCCATTCTTCATACCAGTATAGCTGTTCCAACAATCACTTTTAAAGAGGTCAGATTGTCATTTGTCTGAATCCTGCATGACTAAAATCACCAAATTTGTAT
This sequence comes from Conus canariensis, assembly GCA_033310375.1. Classification (NCBI taxonomy): domain Eukaryota; kingdom Metazoa; phylum Mollusca; class Gastropoda; order Neogastropoda; family Conidae; genus Conus; species Conus canariensis. The sequence continues at coordinate 48,631,454 of CM065744.1, forward strand.
TAAAAAACAAAGAAATAAATAAACGGAAGCAAGTCTGCTTCAATCGAAACCTCCATTTGAACTTCTGTTAACCCGAATGAAACAACAAAAAGAAATGAATTTCACTGCTGTCATTCTATGTGCATAATATATCATCAGACAGCATAAAAACTACAACATGTATGTTCATCTGAGACGGGAAAAAAAAAGAAAGAGGAAATGATGAGAAACACCTAGTTTTCCACAAGATGCCATTTGCCAAAGAAAGACAATCATCATCAGCCTTCACTGAAAACCAAATCACCATCTTCTCAAGATTTAAGCTTCGACATTTCTTAGTTCACAACTTCTAACACAACCCAAGTGACAAGATGGACGATATTAACATCACGAGAACAAAGGAACCAACAAATAACTCCATCAGTGCCATCTTTCAAGACTATTCTTAAATTAAGATACAGAACTGAACAGAAAACAATGCAGAGAATTCCATGGGAAAAAAAACAAACTGAAACCAAACTACGAACCCATGACATCCGAATAAGAGATACCTCATTATTTTTCCAATGCACCATAATTAAAACAGCATTAACACTTAGGCCTGTCATTAAGTTTTCATCACCTCCTTCACCTCCCCAGTGCTGCCTCCTCTCCTCTCACATACCTCTCACTCCTCTGTCCCCAATGCCAACAATCATGATCACCCCCTGCTGTTTTCCCTTTCTCTAGCTGGACATGTGTGAAGATGAGTGTGAAGAAACTGGCATTGGAGTAATCTGTTACCAGTCTGCTGACAGCATGCTGATGCTGAACCTGCTTCAGTATTTACATATGTAATAACCGATCAATAACTGATATTTTTGTATGTTTGTGATTGAAAATGCAATGTAAACTACTGAAAGTAAAAAGAATCTCCTTAAAAAAGAAATTAACAACTGAAAGTAAAAACAATCTCCTTCAAAAAAAGTTTAACATAAAACATGAAAATACAGGCAGCAAATCCAAAACAGTGGAAACACTGTCAAAGTGGGGGCAAGGGGTAGGGACGTGAGGGGTAGGGAGAGAGGGCTTCCATCTTCCCAAATGTTCTTACAGCAGTTGTGGTGGTGGAGAAGGAGGGAAGAACTCTGAACATGGTGCCATGGGAATAAAACATGGTGTTCTCACCGTTCATATCAAACTTTTCATGGGCAACACTGTGCTCTAGTAAGGATTTTTTGTTAAATGGCGCCATGGGAATAAAACATGGTGTTCTCACCGTTCATATCAAACTGTTCATGAACAACACTTTGCTCTAGTAAGGATTTTTTGTTAAATGGTGCCATGGGAATAAAACATGGTGTTCTCACCGTTCATATCAAACTTTTCATGAACAACACTTTGCTCTAGTAAGGATTTTTTGTTAAATGGTCCATGGAATAAAACATGGTGTTCTCACCGTTCATATCAAACTTTCATGAACAACATTTGTCTAGTAAGGATTTTTTGTTAAATGGTCCATGGGAATAAAACATGGTGTTCTCACCGTTCATATCAAACTTTCATGGGCAACACTTTGCTCTAGTAAGGATTTTTTGTTAAATGGTGCCATGGGAATAAAACATGGGTTCTCACCGTTCATATCAAACTTTCATGGCAACACTTTGCTCTAGTAAGGATTTTTTGTTAAATGGTGCCATGGGAATAAAACATGGTGTTCTCACCGTTCATATCAAACTTTTCATGGGCAACACTTTGCTCTAGTAAGGATTTTTTGTTAAATGGTGCCATGGGAATAAAACATGGTGTTCTCACCGTTCATATCAAACTTTCATGACAACACTTTGCTCTAGTAAGGATTTTTTGTTAAATGGTGCCATGGGAATAAAACATGGTGTTCTCACCGTTCATATCAAACTGTTCATGAACAACACTTTGCTCTAGTAAGGATTTTTTGTTAAATGGGTCCATGGGAATAAAACATGGTGTTCTCACCGTTCATATCAAACTTTCATGAACAACATTTGCTCTAGTAAGGATTTTTTGTTAAATGGTGCCATGGGAATAAAACATGGTGTTCTCACCGTTCATATCAAACTGTTCATGAACAACACTTTGCTCTAGTAAGGATTTTTTGTTAAATGGTGCCATGGGAATAAAAACATGGTGTTCTCACCGTTCATATCAAACTTTTCATGGGCAACACTTTGCTCTAGTAAGGATTTTTTGTTAAATGATGCCATGGGAATAAAACATGGTGTTCTCACCGTTCATATCAAACTTTTCATGGGCAACACTTTGCTCTAGTAAGGATTTTTTGTTAAATGGTGCCATGGGAATAAAACATGGTGTTCTCACCGTTCATATCAAACTTTTCATGGGCAACACTTTGCTCTAGTAAGGATTTTTTGTTAAATGGTACCATGGGAATAAAACATGGTGTTCTCACCGTTCATATCAAACTTTTCATGGGCAACACTTTGCTCTAGTAAGGATTTTTTGTTAAATGGTGCCATGGGAATAAAACATGGTGTTCTCACCGTTCATATCAAACTTTTCATGAACAACACTTTGCTCTAGTAAGGATTTTTTGTTAAATGGTACCATGGGAATAAAACATGGTGTTCTCACCGTTCATATCAAACTGTTCATGAAACAACACTTTGCTCTAGTAAGGATTTTTTGTTAAATGGTACCATGGGAATAAAACATGGTGTTCTCACCGTCATATCAAACTTTTCATGAACAACACTTTGCTCTAGTAAGGATTTTTTGTTAAATGGTGCCATGGGAATAAAACATGGTGTTCTCACCGTTCATATCAAACTTTTCATGAACAACACTTTGCTCTAGTAAGGATTTTTTGTTAAATGGTGCCATGGGAATAAAACATGGTGTTCTCACCGTTCATATCAAACTTTTCATGGGCAACACTTTGCTCTAGTAAGGATTTTTGTTAAATGGTACCATGGGAATAAAACATGGTGTTCTCACCGTTCATATCAAACTTTTCATGGGCAACACATTTGCTCTAGTAAGGATTTTTTGTTAAATGGTGCCATGGGAATAAAACATGGTGTTCTCACCGTTCATATGAAACTGTTCATGGGCAACACTGTGCTCTAGTAAGGATTTTTTGTTAAATGGTACCATGGGAATAAAACATGGTGTTCTCACCGTTCATATCAAACTGTTCATGGGCAACACTGTGCTCTAGTAAGAATTTTTTGTTAAATGTACCATGGGAATAAAACGTGGTGTTCTCACCGTTCATATCAAACTGTTCATGAACAACACTGTGCTCTAGTAAGGATTTTTTGTTAAATGGTGCCATGGGAATGAAAACATGGTGTTCTCACCGTTCATATCAAACTGTTCATGGGCAACACTTTGCTCTAGTAAGGATTTTTTGTTAAATGGTGCCATGGGAATAAAACATGGTGTTCTCCCGTTCATATCAAACTTTCACGAACAACATTTTGCTCTAGTAAGGATTTTTTGTTAAATGGTGCCATGGGAATAAAACATGGTGTTCTCACCGTTCATATCAAACTGTTCATGGGCAACACTTTGCTCTAGTAAGGATTTTTTGTTAAATGGTGCCATGGGAATAAAACATGGTGTTCTCACCGTTCATATCAAACTGTTCATGGGCAACACTTTGCTCTAGTAAGGATTTTTTGTTAAATGGTGCCATGGGAATAAAACATGGTGTTCTCACCATTCATATCAAACTTTTCATGAACAACATTTTGCTCTAGTAAGGATTTTTTGTTAAATGGTGCCATGGGAATAAAACATGGTGTTCTCACCGTTCATATCAAACTGTTCATGAACAACACTTTGCTCTAGTAAGGATTTTTTTGTTAAATGGTGCCATGGGAATAAAACATGGTGTTCTCACCGTTCATATCAAACTTTTCATGAACAACATTTTGCTCTAGTAAGGATTTTTTGTTAAATGGTGCCATGGGAATAAAACATGGTGTTCTCACCGTTCATATCAAACTTTTCATGAACAACATTTTGCTCTAGTAAGGATTTTTTGTTAAATGGTGCCATGGGAATAAAACATGGTGTTCTCACCGTTCATATCAAACTGTTCTTGAACAACACTTTGCTCTAGTAAGGATTTTTTGTTAAATGGTGCCATGGGAATAAAACATGGTGTTCTCACCGTTCATATCAAACTGTTCTTGAACAACACTTTGCTCTAGTAAGGATTTTTTGTTAAATGGTACCATGGGAATAAAACATGGTGTTCTCACCGTTCATATCAAACTTTTCATGGGCAACACTTTGCTCTAGTAAGGATTTTTTGTTAAATGGTGCCATGGGAATAAAACATGGTGTTCTCACCGTTCATATCAAACTGTTCATGAACAACACTTTGCTCTAGTAAGGATTTTTTGTTAAATGGTGCCATGGGAATAAAACATGGTGTTCTCACCGTTCATATGAAACTGTTCATGGGCAACACTGTGCTCTAGTAAGGATTTTTTGTTAAATGGTACCATGGGAATAAAACATGGTGTTCTCACCGTTCATATCAAACTGTTCATGGGCAACACTGTGCTCTAGTAAGGATTTTTTGTTAAATGGTACCATGGGAATAAAACGTGGTGTTCTCACCGTTCATATCAAACTTTTCATGAACAACACTGTGCTCTAGTAAGGATTTTTTGTTAAATGGTGCCATGGAATAAAACATGGTGTTCTCACCGTTCATATCAAACTTTTCATGAACAACACTGTGCTCTAGTAAGGATTTTTTGTTAAATGGTGCCATGGGAATAAAACATGGTATTCTCACCATTCATATCAAACTTTTCATGAACAACACTGTGCTCTAGTAAGGATTTTTTGTTAAATGGTACCATCGGAATAAAACGTGGTGTTCTCACCGTTCATATCAAACTTTTCATGAACAACACTGTGCTCTAGTAAGGATTTTTTGTTAAATGGTACCATGGGAATAAAACATGGTGTTCTCACCGTTCATATCAAACTTTTCATGAACAACACTTTGCTCTAGTAAGGATTTTTTGTTAAATGGTGCCATGGGAATAAAACATGGTGTTCTCACCGTTCATATCAAACTGTTCATGGGCAACACTTTGCTCTAGTAAGGATTTTTTGTTAAATGGTGCCATGGGAATAAAACATGGTGTTCTCACCGTTCATATCAAACTGTTCATGGGCAACACTTTGCTCTAGTAAGGATTTTTTGTTAAATGGTGCCATGGGAATAAAACATGGTGTTCTCACCGTTCATATGAAACTGTTCATGGGCAACACTGTGCTCTAGTAAGGATTTTTTGTTAAATGGTACCATGGGAATAAAACATGGTGTTCTCACCGTTCATATCAAACTGTTCATGGGCAACACTTTGCTCTAGTAAGGATTTTTTGTTAAATAGTACCATGGGAATAAAACGTGGTGTTCTCACCGTTCATATCAAACTTTTCATGAACA
>CM065744.1:48641887-48676887 GCA_033310375.1 Conus canariensis
TGCGCTCCTGGCGTCAAATAGAGACACACCACAGTCCATAATACTGTGGTGTTCTCACCACCAAGAGTGCAAAAAAGAATCCAATAGCACTCCCAAAGCAGCCAGCGAAGAGTAGTAAATGAAACCAAACGAAAGTGTGGGGAGGAAAAAAGTTGCTGAAAAACTAAAGACATTATGCAAACAGTATAAAATAAAGGGGACAATCTTTGAGCCTACGCTTGAGGATCCACCCAAAGATGCAAGGGAGATCAAAAGACAAACACACAGACGGACAGAAACAAATACAAATAACCTCAATTTAATCAAAACAAAAATCGGAAATGAAATGAGGCAGGGAACAGTAAACGATAAACAGTAAACAAGTTGGGTATTTTTTGCTCCCATAAGAAAACCTAACACAGAGTAACTTTTATTCAAGACTGGCACAGCCTTTTAAACTTGAATAAAGTCAGACAAATACATAGACGAACAATCTAATAGTGGGGGAAAAAACAAGCGCAGGCCAACAACTGAACTATCTTCATAGTAATGACTTGGCAAAGATTTGGACTTAAGGAGGGGGGGGGGGGGGGGGGGTAATTTGAAGATGGAGAAACTGGGAACATGAAATTAAGAAAATATGTTACAGATATGAAAACTCTTCACTAGCTGCATAAGGGAACCATCGCAATCTCTTTTGAAGGCAGATATATTTGTATTGCCTGCTCCGAGGCCTTTCGTCCGCTGGGTCGGACTCATCAGGGAGACACGGCTGGTTGTGTCTGCGCTCCTGGCGTCAAATAGAGACACACCACAGTCCATAATACTGTGGTGTTCTCACCACCAAGAGTGCAAAAAAGAATCCAATAGCACTCCCAAAGCAGCCAGCGAAGAGTAGTAAATGAAACCAAACGAAAGTGTGGGGAGGAAAAAAGTTGCTGAAAAACTAAAGACATTATGCAAACAGTATAAAATAAAGGGGACAATCTTTGAGCCTACGCTTGAGGATCCACCCAAAGATGCAAGGGAGATCAAAAGACAAACACACAGACGGACAGAAACAAATACAAATAACCTCAATTTAATCAAAACAAAAATCGGAAATGAAATGAGGCAGGGAACAGTAAACGATAAACAGTAAACAAGTTGGGTATTTTTTGCTCCCATAAGAAAACCTAACACAGAGTAACTTTTATTCAAGACTGGCACAGCCTTTTAAACTTGAATAAAGTCAGACAAATACATAGACGAACAATCTAATAGTGGGGGAAAAAACAAGCGCAGGCCAACAACTGAACTATCTTCATAGTAATGACTTGGCAAAGATTTGGACTTAAGGGGGGGGGGGGGGGGGGGGGGGGGGGGGGGAATTTGAAGATGGAGAAACTGGGAACATGAAATTAAGAAAATATGTTACAGATATGAAAACTCTTCACTAGCTGCATAAGGGAACCATCGCAATCTCTTTTGAAGGCAGATATATTTGTATTGCCTGCTCCGAGGCCTTTTCGTCCGCTGGGTCGGACTCATCAGGAGACACGGCTGGTTGTGTCTGTGCTCCTGGCGTCAAATAGAGACACACCACAGTCCATAATACTGTGGTGTTCTCACCACCAAGAGTGCAAAAAAGAATCCAATAGCACTCCCAAAGCAGCCAGCGAAGAGTAGTAAATGAAACCAAACGAAAGTGTGGGGAGGAAAAAAGTTGCTGAAAAACTAAAGACATTATGCAAACAGTATAAAATAAAGGGACATTATACTGTTTGCATAATGTCTTTAGTTTTTTCAGCAACTTTTTTCCTCCCCACACTTTCGTTTGGTTTCATTTACTACTCTTCGCTGGCTGCTTTGGGAGTGCTATTGGATTCTTTTTTGCACTCTTGGTGGTGAGAACACCACAGTATTATGGACTGTGGTGTGTCTCTATTTGACGCCAGGAGCGCAGACACAACCAGCCGTGTCTCCCTGATGAGTCCGACCCAGCGGACGAAAGGCCTCGGAGCAGGCAATACAAATATATCTGCCTTCAAAAGAGATTGCGATGGTTCCCTTATGCAGCTAGTGAAGAGTTTTCATATCTGTAACATATTTTCTTAATTTCATGTTCCCAGTTTCTCCATCTTCAAATTACCCCCCCCCCCCCCCCCCCCCTCCTTAAGTCCAAATCTTTGCCAAGTCATTACTATGAAGATAGTTCAGTTGTTGGCCTGCGCTTGTTTTTTCCCCCACTATTAGATTGTTCGTCTATGTATTTGTCTGACTTTATTCAAGTTTAAAAGGCTGTGCCAGTCTTGAATAAAAGTTACTCTGTGTTAGGTTTTCTTATGGGAGCAAAAAATACCCAACTTGTTTACTGTTTATCGTTTACTGTTCCCTGCCTCATTTCATTTCCGATTTTTGTTTTGATTAAATTGAGGTTATTTGTATTTGTTTCTGTCCGTCTGTGTGTTTGTCTTTTGATCTCCCTTGCATCTTTGGGTGGATCCTCAAGCGTAGGCTCAAAGATTGTCCCCTTTATTTTATACTGTTTGCATAATGTCTTTAGTTTTTCAGCAACTTTTTTCCTCCCCACACTTTCGTTTGGTTTCATTTACTACTCTTCGCTGGCTGCTTTGGGAGTGCTATTGGATTCTTTTTTGCACTCTTGGTGGTGAGAACACCACAGTATTATGGACTGTGGTGTGTCTCTATTTGACGCCAGGAGCGCAGACACAACCAGCCGTGTCTCCCTGATGAGTCCGACCCAGCGGACGAAAGGCCTCGGAGCAGGCAATACAAATATATCTGCCTTCAAAAGAGATTGCGATGGTTCCCTTATGCAGCTAGTGAAGAGTTTTCATATCTGTAACATATTTTCTTAATTTCATGTTCCCAGTTTCTCCATCTTCAAATTACCCCCCCCCCCCCCCCCCCCCCCCCCCCTCCTAAGTCCAAATCTTTGCCAAGTCATTACTATGAAGATAGTTCAGTTGTTGGCCTGCGCTTGTTTTTTCCCCCACTATTAGATTGTTCATCTATGTATTTGTCTGACTTTATTCAAGTTTAAAAGGCTGTGCCAGTCTTGAATAAAAGTTACTCTGTGTTAGGTTTTCTTATGGGAGCAAAAAATACCCAACTTGTTTACTGTTTATCGTTTACTGTTCCCTGCCTCATTTCATTTCCGATTTTTGTTTTGATTAAATTGAGGTTATTTGTATTTGTTTCTGTCCGTCTGTGTGTTTGTCTTTTGATCTCCCTTGCATCTTTGGGTGGATCCTCAAGCGTAGGCTCAAAGATTGTCCCCTTTATTTTATACTGTTTGCATAATGTCTTTAGTTTTTCAGCAACTTTTTTCCTCCCCACACTTTCGTTTGGTTTCATTTACTACTCTTCGCTGGCTGCTTTGGGAGTGCTATTGGATTCTTTTTTGCACTCTTGGTGGTGAGAACACCACAGTATTATGGACTGTGGTGTGTCTCTATTTGACGCCAGGAGCGCAGACACAACCAGCCGTGTCTCCCTGATGAGTCCGACCCAGCGGACGAAAGGCCTCGGAGCAGGCAATACAAATATATCTGCCTTCAAAAGAGATTGCGATGGTTCCCTTATGCAGCTAGTGAAGAGTTTTCATATCTGTAACATATTTTCTTAATTTCATGTTCCCAGTTTCTCCATCTTCAAATTACCCCCCCCCCCCCCCCCCCCCTTAAGTCCAAATCTTTGCCAAGTCATTACTATGAAGATAGTTCAGTTGTTGGCCTGCGCTTGTTTTTTCCCCCACTATTAGATTGTTCGTCTATGTATTTGTCTGACTTTATTCAAGTTTAAAAGGCTGTGCCAGTCTTGAATAAAAGTTACTCTGTGTTAGGTTTTCTTATGGGAGCAAAAAATACCCAACTTGTTTACTGTTTATAGTAACACCTGGTAACTTGACTGTAACATAGTAACACCCTGTAACATAACTGCAACATAGTAACACCTGGTGATGTAACTGTAACATAGTTACACCTGGTGACATAAATGTAACATAGTAACAGCTGGTAACTTAACTGTAACATAGTAACAGCTGTAACTTAACTGTAACACAGTAACAGCTGCTCACTTCACGGTAACATAGTAACAGCTGGTCACTTATCTGTAACATAGAAACACCTGGCCACTTAACTGTAACATCAGAGCACCTGGTAATTAACTGTCACATAGTAACTCCTGGTAACATCACTGTGACATAGTAACACCTGGTAACATCACTGCAACACAGGAACACCTGATCCTTGACTGTTACATAATAACAGCTGAAAATAGATCTGTCTCATCTCTGACACCACTTCATGTCGGTAACTTAACTGTAACACAGTAACTTCACTGTAACACAGTAACACCTGGTCACTTGACTGTTACATAGTAACACCTGGTGACCGAACTGTAACATGAAAACAGCTGAAGATGGATCTGTTTCATATCCGACACTGCTTCATGTTGGTAACTCAGCTGTTATATTGTAACAGCTGGTGCTGTAACTGTAACATAACAATAGAAAATAGATCCGTTCATCTCTGTATCATGTTTGTAAATTAATTGTAACATAGTAACAGATAGTCAGTTTATTGTAATATAACAGCAGAAAATAGATCAGTTTATCTCTGTATCATGTTGGTAACAATACTGTAACATAGTGAGAGCTGGTCACTTTACTGTTACATTATAACAGCTGAAAATAGATCTGTTTCATCGCTGATACTGTTTCACGTCAGTAACTTCATTACAACATAGTAACACTTGGTCATGTCACTGGAACATAATAACAGTCGAAAATAGATCCGTTTATCTCCACATCATTAAAAAAAAACAAACTTAACTGTAACATAGTAACAGCTGGTGACATAACTGTAACATAATAACAGTAGAAAATAGATCAGTTTATCTCCGCATCATATTGGTAGCTCAACTGTAACACAGTAACAGCTGGTAACTTAATTGTAACATATAAATAGTTGAAAACAGATTCATTTATCTCTGCATCATGTTGGTAACTCAACTGTAACATAGTAACAGCTGGTAACTTAATTGTAAGATATTAATAGTCGAAAATAGATCTATTTATCTCTGCATCATGTTGGTAACTTAACTGTAACATAGTAATAGCTGGTAACTTAATTGTAACATATCAATAGTCGAAAATAGATCCGTTTATCCCTGCATTATGTTGATAACTTAACCGTTTGACAGTAACAGCTGGTCACCTGACTGTTATATGATAACAGGTGAAAAAAGACCTGTTTCCTTGCTGACATTGCTTCAAGTCAGTGGCTTAACTGTAACATAGTAACAGCTGTTACCTTCACTGTAACATAACAGCTGTTAACTGTAACACAGTAACAGTTGCTAACTGTAACACAGTGACAGCTTTTAACTGTAACATAATAACAGACGGAGACAGATCCAGCTAATCTCTGACACCATTTCAATTTGCTCATTCAACTGTGAGATAACAGCTAGTCAGTGTAAAATACTAATAGCTGGAAATGTAACTGTGATGTAACAGCTGGTAACTGGAAAATAACAGCTGGAAACATAGTGACTCACCTGTGAAACAGTATCAGCTGATAAGTACAACATAATATTTGACAACATCACTGTAACATCATAACAGCTGGTGTTTTAACTGTAACATAACAACAGCAGAGTGGCTCACCTGTAACAGGTAGAAGTTGTGAATGACTGTCTGAGGTGAGGACTGAACCCATGCCCTCCCAGAGCGCACCACTAACCTCTGACCCACGACACGCGGTTACACTGACATACTTACACCTGGGTTGTTACGTTCGAAGATTTCCTCCTCGGTGATGTAAGCATCCACAGGGGATGGACAGCGTTGAGGGGTTCGAATCCCGGCCACCATCTCCTCCAGAATCTGAATCACCGCCTGTTGGGACTGCTTGGTCTCCAAGTCACGCTGTCCACGTCACAACAACATGATATTGGTATTACAGCAATATCAACAATACAAGATGAAATATCACAATTACATGAGAATAACACAACATGAAATATTACAGACATACAGAATCTGAATCACCGCCTGTTGGGACTGCTTGGTCTCCAAGTCACGCTGTCCACGTCATAACAACATGATATTGATATTACAGCAATATCAACAACTCCATAAGAATAACACAACATGAAATACTACAGACATACAGAATCTGAATCACCGCCTGTAGGGACTGCTTGGTCTCCAAGTCATGCTGTCCATGCCATAACAACATGACATTGAATCACACAACAACATCAACAATAAGCGATGAAATCTCCTACAGTATAACATTAGGATCAGACAGTGTGAAATATTAGAGAGACACAGCCTTTGAATCAGTGTGTGCTGGGACTGCTAGGTCATGCTGTCCTCATCATAAAAACACAATAATACAAACAGTATCCACAATACTAGATGAAATCTCACAACAGAACAGAAGAACACCACATGGAACATTACAGACAGACAGAATCTGAATCACTGCTTGGTACAACTGCTTGATCCTGCCAGTCAGGCTTTCTGTTAGTCAGGCTTTCTGTTAGTCAGGCTTTCTGTCAGTCAGGCTTTCTGTTAGTCAGGCTTTCTGTCAGTCAGGCTTTCTGTTAGTCAGGCTTTCTGTCAGTCAGGCTTTCTGTCAGTCAGGCTTTCTGTCAGTCAGGCTTTCTGTCAGTCAGGCTTTCTGTTAGTCAGGCTTTCTGTTAGTCAGGCTTTCTGTTAGTCAGGCTTTCTGTCAGTCAGGCTTTCTGTTAGTCAGCTTTCTGTTCGTCAGGCTTTCTGTTCGTCAGGCTTTCCACATCAAAGGGAGACAAAAAAATGGATAATACTGCAACATGAAATTAAACATCAACAGTGCCAGATGAAACATGACATCAATACACCATTTGAACATGACACCATAAAACATGACAAACATGCAGAATCTGAATCACTGCCTGTTGGGGGCTTGCTTGGTGTCCAGATCATGTGACCACATGACAATGCAACGTTTGACAATTCAACCGTACATACTGATGTCCACAAGACAAGATCCAATATGTGATTGCTTGTTCTTTGTTTTCATAGTCCTGAATGTTGTTCATCTTGCTTCAAGAAGACCTAGGAGGTTGAAAGGTGTCATATTTTGTCTTGCAATTCATTTGTCCCTGTTATCTGTCAGATTAACTGATTTTTTTTTTAAAGATGAGGTATCACAACAGTACAACATCAGAGGTAGGAAGATTTTGACAGTAAGAAGCCTTTAGAGAAGCCCCTTCATACAGGTGTGTTGGCACTGAATTACTCACACACTAAGGGAGCCGGGCTGTCATCACAGTAAGAAGCCTTTAGAGAAGTCCCTTCATACAAGTGTTCGCACTGAGTTACTCACACACTGAGGGAGCCGGGCTGTCATCACAGTAAGAAGCCTTTAGAGAAGTCCCTTCATACAAGTGTTGGCACTGAATTACTCACACACTGAGGGAGCCGGGCTGTCATCACAGTAAGAAGCCTTTAGAGAAGTCCCTTCATACAAGTGTTGGCACTGAATTACTCACACACTAAGGGAGCCGGGCTGTCATCACAGTAAGAAGCCTTTAGAGAAGTCCCTTCATACAAGTGTTGGCACTGAATTACTCACACACTGAGGGAGCCGGGCTGTCATCACAGTAAGAAGCCTTTAGAGAAGTCCCTTCATACAAGTGTTGGCACTGAGTTACTCACACACTAAGGGAGCCGGGCTGTCATCACAGTAAGAAGCCTTTAGAGAAGCCCCTTCATACAAGTGTTGGCACTGAATTACTCACACACTGAGGGAGCCGGGCTGTCTTGACCAAGTCATGACTCCTAGATGCCCTTCTGCTGTCAGTTTTTTTTTTCCTGTTACCTGAAATTTTGATGTCTTACTGAACAATCTAATTGCGATATTTAATCTGATTTTTCTGTTGACTGACAAGTGTTTAAGATGAAAGAGTTTTAGCAAAGCACCCCTTCAGTTCCAGCAGATCAGCCTAAACCCCTTCAGTTCCAGCAGATCAGCCTGAACCTTCTAGGCAAGGAAGGCTGCCCCGGGGCTTACTTGGAAGGGCTGAAAGGGTTAATCAGTCTGTAAGGGTTAATCGGTCTGTAAGGGTTAATCGGTCTGTAAGGGGGGCACATCCAAATTTTCCAACATTCAAGACCCATCTTGCGCCGAATTTGAGAAGGTAACTGATAGGTCATTCTTCATTTTCATTGTGCCAAATGTTAATTACCTTGCCTCAAGATGACCTAAGAGGTCGAAATGCGTTGTGTTTGGTTTTGTAATGTGTTTGACCCTGTTGTTTTCAACACCGTGACAGCCCTGATGTGGCCCTTTGCCGTCGGCTGGGCTCTGTGCCACATTACCTTACCTTACCTGTCCCTGTTGTTTTCAACACCGTGACAGCCCTGATGTGGCCCTTTGCCGTCGGCTGGGCTCTGTGCCACATTACCTTACCTTACCTGTCCCTGTTGTTTTCAACACCGTGACAGCCCTGATGTGGCCCTTTGCCGTCGGCTGGGCTCTGTGCCACATTACCTTACCTTACCTGTCCCTGTTGTTTTCAACACCGTGACAGCCCTGATGTGGCCCTTTGCCGTCGGCTGGGCTCTGTGCCACATTACCTTACCTTACCTGTCCCTGTTGTTTTCAACACCGTGACAGCCCTGATGTGGCCCTTTGCCGTCGGCTGGGCTCTGTGCCACATTACCTTACCTTACCTGTCCCTGTTGTTTTCAACACCGTGACAGCCCTGATGTGGCCCTTTGCCGTCGGCTGGGCTCTGTGCCACATTACCTTACCTTACCTGTCCCTGTTGTTTTCAACACCGTGACAGCCCTGATGTGGCCCTTTGCCGTCGGCTGGGCTCTTGCCACATTACCTTACCTTACCTGTCCCTGTTGTTTTCAACACCGTGACAGCCCTGATGTGGCCCTTTGCCGTCGGCTGGGCTCTGTGCCACATTACCTTACCTTACCTGTCCCTGTTGTTTTCAACACCGTGACAGCCCTGATGTGGCCCTTTGCCGTCGGCTGGGCTCTGTGCCACATTACCTTACCTTACCTGTCCCTGTTGTTTTCAACACCGTGACAGCCCTGATGTGGCCCTTTGCCGTCGGCTGGGCTCTGTGCCACATTACCTTACCTTACCTGTCCCTGTTTTTTCAACACCGTGACAGCCCTGATGTGGCCCTTTGCCGTCGGCTGGGCTCTGTGCCACATTACCTTACCTTACCTGTCCCTGTTGTTTTCAACATCGTGACAGCCCTGATGTGGCCCTTTGCCGTCGGCTGGGCTCTGTGCCACATTACCTTACCTTACCTGTCCCTGTTGTTTTCAACATCGTGACAGCCCTGATGTGGCCCTTTGCCGTTGGCTGGGCTCTGTGCCACATTACCTTACCTTACCTGTCCCTGTTGTTTTCAACACCGTGACAGCCCTGATGTGGCCCTTTGCCGTCGGCTGGGCTCTATGCCACATTACCTTACCTTACCTGTCCCTGTTGTTTTCAACACCGTGACAGCCCTGATGTGGCCCTTTGCCGTCGGCTGGGCTCTGTGCCACATTACCTTACCTTACCTGTCCCTGTTGTTTTCAACATCGTGACAGCCCTGATGTGGCCCTTTGCCGTCGGCTGGGCTCTGTGCCACATTACCTTACCTTACCTGTCCCTGTTGTTTTCAACATCGTGACAGCCCTGATGTGGCCCTTTGCCGTCGGCTGGGCTCTGTGCCACATTACCTTACCTTACCTGTCCCTGTTGTTTTCAACATCGTGACAGCCCTGATGTGGCCCTTTGCCGTCGGCTGGGCTCTGTGCCACATTACCTTACCTTACCTGTCCCTGTTGTTTTCAACATCGTGACAGCCCTGATGTGGCCCTTTGCCGTCGGCTGGGCTCTATGCCACATTACCTTACCTTACCTGTCCCTGTTGTTTTCAACATCGTGACAGCCCTGATGTGGCCCTTTGCGTCGGCTGGGCTCTGTGCCACATTACCTTACCTTACCTGTCCCTGTTGTTTTCAACACCGTGACAGCCCTGATGTGGCCCTTTGCCGTCGGCTGGGCTCTGTGCCACATTACCTTACCTTACCTGTCCCTGTTGCAGTTGATGCCGACGGCTGTCTAATAATTCTTACCTTAAAATTACCATCATCACATGTAACACAGTGTACAGACTGAAACATCCGGGCAACACAAGATCAGTGACACAGCTCACCTACCATTCCACACGCTGCTGTTGGAACCTGTCTTCCTCCAGTGCCACCCCTCTCAGCGTCAACACCAGGGCGGCGCCACCGCACAGCACAGGGCGTGTCTCCAACAGCCACTGCTCCGTGAACACTCCGGCACACTCCGACTTGAACACGAAGGGGAAGTGGAGAGTCTCTCCGGGTAGTATCACACCTGTTCAAGAAATCAGCAATAACAATGAAGATGACATCATGTATAATGACAATGACAAGTGATAATATCTATTATGATGACACATAAGCTTATCTACATTGGCACATAATAATGTTATCTATAATTACCAAGACACATGATAACATCTATAATGGTCATGATATATGGCACAGCTTTGCTGGACTGAATGAACAGGGTTTCTTTAGGCTGGAACTGAACTTACTGCTTCTTTCCAATTTCTTCCCACATTGTATGAAGATTTAAAACAAGTCTGAAATTTCCAAGAGAATATGTGACTATACAGGTTCAAAGATTTTGTTGCCTAACTCAGACTAACTTCATTCTGAAGGTTTCATTTTGGGCTGGTCTCTACAAACTGGCAATTTTTGGTGGATACAGCTGTATATTAGCGCAGGCCTAACCATTTTATAAGCAGTCTGCTTTTTCAACAAACACCCACCCCACCCCCCAACATCTTACCACTGCTGTTGTTGAAGTAGAAGTGCTGGACAGGAGCCTGGACCAGGTCAAAGGGATTGTCTCGGGGAAGTTTCTGCAACACGTCATCATCCTCTGTCACCTTGACGGCAAGCACTTTGTTCTGACTGCCAGAGTGGCTGTGACAGTCTTCCAATGTTTAACGAATCGCTCTGTGTGCATGTGCATGTGTGTGTGTGTGTGTGTGTGTGTGTGTGTGTGTGTGTGTGTGTGGGTGTGTGTGTGTATGTGTTTGTGTATGCGTGTGTGTGTGTGTGTGTGTGTGTGTGTGAGTGTTTGGTGAGAGAGAGAGAGAGAGAGAGAGAGAGAGAGAGAGAGAGTGTGTGTGTGTGTGTGTGTGTGTGTGTGTGTGTGTGTGTGTGTGTATGTGTGTGTGTGTTGTGTGTGTGTGTTCGTATCATTTTGTGTGTGTATTGAGGAAGAAGAAGCAAGTAACAATGAAAGATTTATTTTTGCATTCAGTTGCATACAAAGTTGAATTCAAAAGTGCTTGTTCACACACACACACACACACACACACACACACACACACACACACACACACACACAGCCACCACCTAAATCCTGTGTGTATGCTTTTCTGTCATGATGGTAAAGACAATTCGGCGCACCACTGTACACATACCTTCCAGTCAAAGAAAACAGAGGTGGTCCCATTATTCACCAGCTCCAGATGGGAAGTAACTCTTGACCCCGTGGCGGCTTCGAAGGTCACACGGGCCTCTATCCCCACCTAAAAAGCGTAAATCAACATCAATTAAAAGCAGTCAGGAAGAAAAGAAAACAAAACGACCATATGCAAAATAAGCTGTGATCAATGATGCAAAATGGTTTGCATCCTTTAAAAACTGTCATCATTAGTCGCAGTCCACGGAAGTTGTGGAAGGTTTGATTTAAACCAGAAAGTCTTGGTCTAAAAACACCATTGCTTAGTTTGTTTCACTGTCTTTCAAAGCAAAATATTGTTAGGCAAGCAAAGCAGTGATGAGCTGATTTGATCTTTAGATGACACACACATCCAGCTGTAAAAGCAACAGCAACGCGAAGAAAACGACGACACTGACGACACAGATGACACACACATCCAGCTGTAAAAGCAACAGCAACGCGAAGAAAACGACGACACTGACGACACAGATGACACACACATCCAGCTGTTAAAGCAACAGCAACACAAAGAAAACGACGACACTGACGACACAGATGACACACACATCCAGCTGTAAAAGCAACAGCAACGCGAAGAAAACGACGACACTGACGACACAGATGACACACACATCCAGCTGTAAAAGCAACAGCAACACAAAGAAAACGACGACACTGACGACACAGATGACACACATATCCAGCTGTAAAAGCAACAGCAACACAAAGAAAACGACGACACTGACGACACAGATGACACACACATCCAGCTGTTAAAGCAACAGCAACACAAAGAAAACGACGACACTGACGACACAGATGACACACACATCCAGCTGTTAAAGCAACAGCAACACAAAGAAAACGATGACACTGACGACACAGATGACACACACATCCAGCTGTAAAAGCAACAGCAACGCGAAGAAAACGACGACACTGACGACACAGATGACACACACATCCAGCTGTAAAAGCAACAGCAACACAAAGAAAACGACGACACTGACGACACAGATGACACACACATCCAGCTGTAAAAGCAACAGCAACGCGAAGAAAACGACGACACTGACGACACAGATGACACACACATCCAGCTGTAAAAGCAACAGCAACACAAAGAAAACGATGACACTGACGACACAGATGACACACACATCCAGCTGTAAAAGCAACAGCAACGCGAAGAAAACGACGACACTGACGACACAGATGACACACACATCCAGCTGTAAAAGCAACAGCAACACAAAGAAAACGACGACACTGACGACACAGATGACGCACACATCCAGCTGTTAAAGCAACAGCAACACAAAGAAAACGACGACACTGACGACACAGATGACACAACACATCCAGCTGTAAAAGCAACAGCAACACAAAGAAAACGACGACACTGACGACACAGATGACACACACATCCAGCTGTAAAAGCAACAGCAACACAAAGAAAACGACGACACTGACGACACAGATGACACACACATCCAGCTGTTAAAGCAACAGCAACACAAAGAAAACGACGACACTGACGACACAGATGACACACACATCCAGCTGTAAAAGCAACAGCAACACAAAGAAAACGACGACACTGACGACACAGATGACACACACATCCAGCTGTAAAAGCAACAGCAACGCGAAGAAAACGACGACACTGACGACACAGATGACACACACATCCAGCTGTAAAAGCAACAGCAACGCGAAGAAAACGACGACACTGACGACACAGATGACACACACATCCAGCTGTAAAAGCAACAGCAACACAAGAAAACGACGACACTGACGACACAGATGACACACACATCCAGCTGTAAAAGCAACAGCAACGCGAAGAAAACGACGACACTGACGACACAGATGACACACACATCCAGCTGTTAAAGCAACAGCAACGCGAAGAAAACGACGACACTGACGACACAGATGGCAACATACAGATGAACAGATGACAGTGAAGATGATGGACAAAAGGATGAAGATGATGAAGAAGACAATGAGGTGGTACAGATGAAGAACAAAAAGGATCAAGAAATGGGAGAAGAGGAGGAGGAGGAAGAGAAGAAGAAGCAAGGAAAAAAGCATGAAAAGAAAAAAAAAGTAAAACAAACAACAACAACAACAAAAAATAGAAAACTAAGCGCAAAACAAATAAAAAGGGGGAAAAAAAGATGGTGAAAAAAAAGAAGACAAAGACAAATAAAAAACCCCAAAGCAAATCAGGAGGAGCAAAAAACTGAAGGACAAGAAGAAGACAAAGGAAATGAAGATGAAAAGGAGGAAGAAGAGGAAGATGAAGAAAAAGAAAAAAGAAGAAAGAGAAAGGAACAGGAAGGGAAAAAACAGAAGGCAGCAAAGAACAGGAAGAAGAAAAAAAAAATAACCAATAAAAAAAAGAACGGGAAAAAGACGATCAATGAAAGCAGAAGATGGCAGCAAAAGAGAAAAAGAAAAAAAAAATTAAAAGAAAAAGAAGATGACAGCA
Organism: Conus canariensis; assembly: GCA_033310375.1. Classification (NCBI taxonomy): domain Eukaryota; kingdom Metazoa; phylum Mollusca; class Gastropoda; order Neogastropoda; family Conidae; genus Conus; species Conus canariensis. The sequence continues at coordinate 48,655,931 of CM065744.1, forward strand.
AAGAAGGAAAACACACCACAACTCACAGCCAAAACACAGAGGACACACCCCAACACCCGTCAACACTCACCTGCCCAGTGTGAAGAAGGAAAACACCCCACAACTCACAGTCAAAGCACAGACGACTACCCCGACACCTGTCAACACTCACCTGCCCAGTGCAGCTGTTACTGTCCCCTGTCCAGCCTGCCGTCTGACCAGCAAACTGCAGGGACGGACCAAACACAGGTGGAGGACGGACATCTGGGTACTCATGGAACGGGTCTCTGTGGAACAGCACAGTGAGGAAATTAAACATACACATCACATACAAATAGTTGCGGGTCTCTGTGGAACAGCACAGTGAGGAAATTAAACATACACATAACATACAAATAGTTGCAAAGTGCAGAAAGTGCAGGCGAAAATCTAAACAAATCTTAAAAAGCTTATGTAATATATCCGCCAAACATGAACAACTGAATTACAAGACAAAACATGACGCGATTCGACCTCTTAGGTCTTCTTCGGGCAAGATAAACAACAATCAGGACAACAGAAATGAAGAACGAGCAATCACTTATCTCTTCAAATTCGGCGCAAGGTGGGAGTTGAACAAAATAAGTAATTGCTTGTTCTTGAATTTTGTTGTCCTGAGTGTTGTTTATCTTGCCTGAAGAAGACCTAAGAGGTCAAAACGTGTCATGTTTTGTCTTATGATTCGTTTGTTGGCGGATATAATACTTAAAACTTTTTAAGATTTCCTCATATACATTTTTTAAATTGATGTGAAAGCGCCCAAGTATTTGTAACTCATAGAAAAAGGGAATCCACATGACACCAACAATACTGTTTGACTGTGCTAAAGGGAATCCACATGACACCAACAATACTGTTTGACTGTACTAAATGGAATCCACATGACACCAACAATACTGTTTGACTGTACTAAAGGGAAGCAACATGACACCAGCAATACTGTTTGATTGTACTGTTTCCTGATGTTCTGTTGGATTATTGGCTCCGTGAGTCAAGGCGAAGGCCTGGGGCCAGTTGTGGGGGTCTTCAGCAGTCTTCAACACCGCTAGGTGCACAACAACTTCTTTCATTTTCTAACACACAGAAACCCTGTGTATAACAATGGAACTGCATTTCTTTCTTCTTTTGATGGAAACCCTGTACATACCATTGGACAGGCATTTCTCTCCTATTTCGATCTATCTATCAATCTATCTATCGATCTGTCTATCTATCTTCCTGTCTATCTCTTACAAGTGCAGTCACTCTGCAGTCAGTCAGTCTGTCTGTTAAAAACGTAGTTTGTCCTTCACTTGATGGGAGGTGGTTACATGTCACCATAAAACGCCATGAGACATACTGCACATCAGGCGCTTTCTGCTGGCCCGCTTCACTGAGCTGATCCTGAGCGTCGTCCACGTCCATTCCATCCCCTGAGTCTTCTTCCTCCTCCACTGTCTTGTACTGCGGCTTATTGGTGCCTATCACTTGCAGCCCAGCAAAGTCCTGCAGAGAGAAACCACTGCAATAAAAGAGGTAGGCGGCTGGGACTGGTCTATCTGTTTGTCTTTTAAAAGGGTGTCCATTTCAAAGGATATGTCTACCTTACATTCACAGAATCTGTGGGCAGAATCACTAACTAATGTGAATCACACATTTATGGGAACTGATCAAGCTAACTGCATCAACTGAATTTTTTGTTTTGTTTTGTTTTTTACTGGGTAAAGCTATTGGCTTAAATTTCCTGACACAACAAACAGAAAAAAAAAAATCTTCAGTACTGTGTGTTGTAATGATTCCCATCATCTACCAACTCCATAATGACTATAGATTGTGAGATGAAGTTCACAGCTCTTGAGAGAGATCAGAAAAGACAGTGAGATGGAGCTGATAGCTGGAGAGAATGATGTCAACAAACTGTAAAATGGAGTTGACAGTTGGAGAGAATAATGACAACAAACTGTAAGATGGAGTTGACAGTTGGAGAGAATGACCACAGAGACGGCACAAAAATATTTTCTCTCAAGTCCTAAAACAAGATGGAAAGGAACATGTGCATGTTGTTATTTGGTTCGTGAGAACTAATGTTATGAGCACTGGAGAAATAAAAACATCACTCTTGGGTTTATGGAAACTAATGTTATGAGTACTGGAGAAAATGCACATCAATCATTGGCATATGAGAACTAATGTTATGAGCATTTGAGAAAATGCACATCAATCATTGGCATATGAGAACTAATGGTATGAGTACTGGAGAAAATGCACATCAATCATTGGCATATGAGAACTAATGGTATGAGTACTGGAGAAAATGCACATCAATCATTGGCATATGAGAACTAATGGTATGAGTACTGGAGAAAATGCACATCAATCATTGGCATATGAGAACTAATGGTATGAGTACTGGAGAAAATGCACATCAATCACTGGCATATGAGAACTAATGGTATGAGTACTGGAGAAAATGCACATCAATCACTGGCATATGAAAACTAATGGTATGAGTACTGGAGAAAATGCACATCAATCATTGGCATATGAGAACTAATGGTATGAGTACTGGAGAAAATGCACATCAATCACTGGCATATGAAAACTAATGGTATGAGTACTGGAGAAAATGCACATCAATCACTGGCATATGAAAACTAATGGTATGAGTACTGGAGAAAATGCACATCAATCACTGGCATATGAGAACTAATGGTATGAGTACTGGAGAAAATGCACATCAATCACTGGCATATGAAAACTAATGGTATGAGTACTGGAGAAAATGCACATCAATCACTGGCATATGAAAACTAATGGTATGAGTACTGGAGAAAATGCACATCAATCACTGGCATATGAAAACTAATGGTATGAGTACTGGAGAAAATGCACATCAATCACTGGCATATGAAAACTAATGGTATGAGTACTGGAGAAAATGCACATCAATCACTGGCATATGAGAACTAATGGTATGAGTACTGGAGAAAATGCACATCAATCACTGGCATATGAAAACTAATGGTATGAGTACTGGAGAAAATGCACATCAATCACTGGCATATGAAAACTAATGGTATGAGTACTGGAGAACTAAATACATCAATGACAGGTTCATAAGAGCTAATGTGATAAGAAGTACAGGAGAAATGAACACATCACTTTCAGGTTTGTGGGAACTACTGTTATGTACACAGGAGAAATAAACACATCCATCACAAGTTTATGGGAATTAATTTCATGATTACAGGAGAAATGAATATATCGTTCACAGATCTATGGGAACTCATGTGTAAGTACTGGAGAAATAAACACCTCACTCACAGGTTTATGGGCAGTAATGTTATGACCACTGGAGAAATAAACACCTCACTCACAGGTTTATGGGCAGTAATGTTATGACCACTGGAGAAATAAACATGTCACTCACAGGTTTATGGGCAGTAATGTTATGACCACTGGAGAAATAAACATGTCACTCACAGGTTTATGGGCAGTAATGTTATGACCACTGGAGAAATAAACATCTGTTTTGACCACTGGAGAAATAAACATCTGTTATGACCACTGGAGAAACAAACATGTCACTCACAGGTTTATGGGAGCTCAGTTCATCCATGATTGGCTGCAGCTGCTTCCGACGATGCTGGAGATAGGACGAGCGATGCCAGGGATGATGGGAAGGGGTGCGGTATTCCGGCTCCCACTGGATTCCTGGGAATGATGACAGTATTTTGAGCGTTGTAAACCACAACTTGCCCATATGAATTTTCATTAACTACAGTCTTTATTTTGTAGAGGGAGTTTCAAAGCAAGGTGATCGCAGGCGGAAACTGAAACAAATTTCAAAGGGAATTTTAAGTAACTCTGCTGGGTTAACATGGACAAACAAATTACAAGACAGAACACGATGCGTTTCGACCTGTTAGGTCTTCTTCTTAGGTCTTCTTCAGGCAAGATAAACAACATTCAGGACACTGAAAACGAAGAACGAGCAAGATGCGCCAAATTTGAAAAGGTAAGTGATAGCTGGTTCTTCATTTTCATGGTCCTGAATGTTGTTTATCTTGCCTGAAGAAGACCTAACAGGTCGAAACGCGTCATGTTTTGTCTCGTAATTTGTTCGTCCGTGTTAACCGGTGGATTTACTTTAAATTCCTTTTAAGATTTGTGAAGGGAGCCTGTAGGATATTTACAGTAAGTGTCTTTCCTCAGCCCTGAAAGAGAAGAGTGGATATATTTGCCCTGCTCTCATGGTGACCTTCATGTCAATTGCCCCTAACTATACATGCCCATGATGTGAATTCTCATTATCTCTATAGATAACCCTCTCCAGAGAGGGAGATGCGTATATCTCCCCCCCCCCCCCCTTTTCTAATGTCTACTTCCGAAACCCCGCCACACGACTCAAATGTAAGATTATCACCAGTTCTAATAATATGTTGTGTGTTTTACAGTGTAAGCTTATTTGATTGTTAACCATTTGCATAACAGATCAGTTGTTTTTCATTTGCCTTTCCTTCCTTCTCTTCTTTTCTTTTCATTTACATTGCTGTAACTTGAAAGAAATTCTTTGTGACTGCATTTTTGTGCCATACAGAGGCATGTCAATTATGTGTCGGAATCTCCGCGCACTGTCTTGTTTTGACGCATCCTAATGTCTCAACTTATCTGATTAAAATTCGGAACTGAAAAAACAGAATGCCCGTTAAGAGTTATGTCTGTCTTCTTTTTGTTCACAGAGACTGGTTGGATGGCGGTGCCAGAGCCCTCCTTGGGGGTGGGGGGGAATGCTGACTCACTCACACTGGCTCAGCGACTTGACAACTATTGTCATCTGTGAGAGGCACACAAAGTGACACGCGCAAGTTGGAGCAGAGCACCCGCCACCAGTGTCTCCTCTGGTGGGCTGCCTCCTGATAACCTGACACTGATTGCTCACTGTGACTGCATGTGTTGACGCTATGATTGGGTGAACCTGGGAGTGGCTGTACCGGAAAAACAAACACACACACACAAAGAACCTCTGATCATATGTGGTATGCCCTGGGAGGGCATGTACCGGAAAGACAAAACACACACACAAAAAACCTCTGATCATATGTGGTATGCCCTGGGAGGGCATGTACCAGAAAGACAAAACACACACACACAAAAAACCTCTGATCATATGTGGTATGCCCTGGGAGGGCATGAACACTGAAAGGAAAAAAAAAGGAAAAAAAAGAAAGGAAAGCAGAAGGGACACAAGCACCTAGCATCTCTTACATGACTTTACAGTTTATATGGACACAAGCACCTAGCATCTCTTACATGACTTTACAGTATATATGGACACAAGCACCTAGCATCTCTTACATGACTGAACAGTTTATATGGACACAACAACTAGCATCTCTTACATGACTTTACAGTTTATATGGACACAACTAGCATCTCTTACATGACTTTACAGTTTATATGGACACAACAACTAGCATCTCTTACATGACTTTACAGTTTATATGGACACAAGCACCTAGCATCTCTTACATGACTGAACAGTTTATATGGACACAACAACTAGCATCTCTTACATGACTTTACAGTTTATATGGACACAACAACTAGCATCTCTTACATGACTTTACAGTTTATATGGACACAAGCACCTAGCATCTCTTACATGACTTTACAGTTTATATGGACACAAGCACCTAGCATCTCTTACATGACTTTACAGTTTATATGGACACAACAACTAGCATCTCTTACATGACTTTACAGTTTATATGGACACAAGCACCTAGCATCTCTTACATGACTGAACAGTTTATATGGACACAAGCACCTAGCATCTCTTACATGACTTTACAGTTTATATGGACACAACAACTAGCATCTCTTACATGACTTTACAGTTTATATGGACACAACAACTAGCATCTCTTACATGACTTTACAGTTTATATGGACACAAGCACCTAGCATCTCTTACATGACTTTACAGTTTATATGGACACAAGCACCTAGCATCTCTTACATGACTTTACAGTTTATATGGACACAACAACTAGCATCTCTTACATGACTTTACAGTTTATATGGACACAACGAGTAGCATCTCTTACATGACTGAACAGTTTATATGGACACAAGCACCTAGCATCTCTTACATGACTTGACAGTTTATATGGACACAACAACTAGCATCTCTTACACGACTTTACAGTTTATATGGACACAACAACTAGCATCTCTTACATGACTTTACAATTTATATGGACACAACGACTAGCATCTCTTACATGACTGAACAGTTTATATGGACACAAGCACCTAGCATCTCTTACATGACTTTTACAGTTTATATGGACACAACAACTAGCATCTCTTACATGACTTTACAGTTTATATGGACACAACAACTAGCATCTCTTACATGACTGAACAGTTTATATGGACACAACGACTAGCATCTTTTACATGACTTTACAGTTTATATGGACACCATGACTAGCATCTCTTACATGACTTTACAGTTTATATGGACACAACAACTAACATCTCTTACACGACTTTACAGTTTATATGGACACAAGCACCTAGCATCTCTTACATGACTTAACAGTTTATATGGACACAACAACTAGCACCTCTTACTTGACTTTACAGTTTATATGGACACAACAACTAGCAGTAGTAGAAAGAAACTTGTGGAGAGCGTGGCAGCAGAGAGTCCTCAGGAGAGAAGCCCCCTTCAAGCAAGTGTTTCGGCCCTTATCTCCTGACACTCTAGGGGGGTTGGGCCACACCCGGTTCATGACTCCGGATGTCCCTCTGCTGCCCCTTTTTTTCCCCATCTTGGGACAAGCCATGGCTGGGATTCGAACCCATGACCCTTTGGACATGCTCATTTTCCACTTAATGACTCGCACTCTAACCATTGAGCCACTGGGACACCTGATATTTGTAGGAAAGTTAAGCCTTATGAAGTTCACTTTTGTTCCTCCTTGACCAGATCCAGCTTGAACACCTCTCTGCCACTTCTGCCATTGCTTTCAGGGCTCTGGTTTTTTCCCTCCCTGCAACTGAGAGCTGTTTCATGAGGCTGTATGCAGACGTTCCTACAAACCCCCTAGCTCCAATTTCTGCAGTGAGGACTTTGACCTGATAGCCTTCTCTCCTCAGGCTGTTTGCCAGATCAGCATACTTTTCAGTCTTGTAGATTTGAGCTGCCTCCATTCTGTTCTCATATGGCACCGTGAGCTCGATCATGATCAGCTGCTTGGTTGACTTAGAGTGGACTACTATGTCTGGTCTTATGCCACTCTTGCTGATGATCTCTGGGTGACTCTTCCATTCTGGGAGGTCTGCAGTGCACTCCTAGTCATCTGCCCCGTCCAGCAGACTCTGCCTGCATGTTCCGAGTGGCACTGTTGTTCTTGGCCATGATTTGCTGCCTCCAGCCGTGAAGAATGTTGCGGGTGCTTTTGGAGTCCTGATTTTCCTTTTTGTGGTGTTGGTACTAGCCCAGACTGCTTGTACAATCTCTTTGAGCACTAGCATCTCTTACATGACTGAACAGTTTATATGGACACAAGTAACTAGCATCTCTTACATGACTAAACAGTTTATATGGACACAAGTAACTAGCATATCTTACATGACTGAACAGTTTATATGGACACAAGTAACTAGCATCTCTTACATCACTTAACAGTTTATCATCATGTTTTTATCAGTGACTATGCGTGAGATTAATTATCCAGGCATGGTGAAGGAAATGGATGGGAAACATCTGTCGCTCGCCACCCAACTCACTGCTTAGAACACCTCTCGCGATTTAGCACAAAAACCGTTGTGAGGCTATGGTCATGCTGACTGCACGTCGGCCTAGGGAGGGGTCATTCTACACAGGTCAAAAAGAATCACAGTCTAAGAGAGTGAGCGGTTATTGTGAGGAGAGAGTTGTTGTGTACAACTGTTAATAATTCACTTTATTATATTCATATCCCAGCAAACCATGACGGGCTGCTGTAGAAGCTGATTATTGACAGAGGCCCAACTGTGATAATTACGTAACAATAGAGGGATTTTTTCACAAGGTTTTCCGCCATCTGAAAATGCTTTACAATATCCAGTAAAAAGAAATACTCCCACTTCTGCATGCAGTCAAAAAAAACAAACAAAATAACCCATCAAGCTGGCTGGCATGCCCCTGTAATCCCAACTCTCATCTCTCCTGTCCCCCTTCTCTTCTCAAATCTCTCTCATACACACACATGCGCACAAACACACACACACACACACAAACACACAACCACACACACACACAAACAGACACACACAAACACAAACACACACACACGTATCAAAGTTCAGGCCCTTACCTTAACCCTTACACCTGCCAACGTTGCCATTTGGCGACAACATGGCCGACCGCCGACATCGCCAAAAGGTGACCAAGTAGGGTTACCTAACTCCTGATACTCTCACGATCCAAGTTCATGAGATAAAAAGCCAGCAATAAACGTCATAGTTGGGGATGGTCTCACTGTGCTCACAGCCATTTGCTTTGTCAGAACACTATTCAGTTCAGTGTTTTTATCGACTGTATTCCGATTGTTTTTCCATTCACTATGATGTCACCACCATGCACTTTATGTACTCGACCTTGCCGTACATTACCACAGATCAAGTGCTGGGAATATTGAATAGACGGTCAGTTGTTCCTAATACAGATGAAGAAGACCAGATAGTCCGAGGAAACAACGATAGTGAGGGCTTGACCGAATTATTGCAACGTGAGGCGTTGGACCGTGGCCAAATGGTGGGGAGAGACAGCTGACGAGAGATAAGACTAGATGCCCACTTACTACCGTGTGCGCCCCAGTGTTTTTGCGTTGAGCCAGTCAGCACTGACTGATTGTTCACTGACTATGCGAGGGAAGGAACTAAGACTTTAGGCAATGAACTTCACACACGCTGTGGCCGACTCTTGCTGGTCAGGTTGAAGGGGGTGTGGCCGACTGACACGTGAGAGGCGAGCAGCAGAGACGTGTTTGAGTGGGTTTTATGATCAGCTGAATGGCTCTCAAGGGTTCAGAGACCAACAGGCACATGAATGACTTTGTGTTTATAAAAAAAATATTACTGTTGAGAGTAAAGGGACGTGTGTGTGTGTGTGTGTGTGTGTGTGTGTGGTGTTGGGGTGTATGTGTGTGTGTGTGTGTGTGTGGTTTCGTGTGTTGGTGTGTGTGTGTGTGTTCCCTTTTTCTTTCTTACATGTGTACCAGTTAGGCATAAGAATGTGTGTGTGTGTGTGTGTGTGTGTGTGTGTGTGTGTGTGTGTGTGTGTGGTGTGTGTGTTCCCTGCTATTGGAGTAGTTGTATTTGTGGCTGTTTCTTCACTTTTCTGTTGGAAATACCATACTTTCTGGTCTTTAATTGTGAGTGGAGTATTTTTGCCTCCCTTGTTGAGAGTTTGTTGGCATTATTTCTTCTTTTTTTATGTTTAGAAGAAAAACATTTTTTTCTTATTTTGCATTTTTTTGCACTTGAAATGACTAAAAATTTGAAATTGTTGTTGACTTACCATTACTAACATGTTACAATATAATAAAAGTACAGTGTATCTCCTCCATTTTACAAAAAATAGCATGAGAATTGGTTTTTTAGTTCCAGAGATATCCGCATTTCACATATGCTGGTATAAAATAAGAGCTTTTTGGAAAAATGGCTGGCGATGGGGATTCATGCAAATAGAATGTCTGGCGGTGAAAGGGTTAAACACCCCACCCCTTCACTTTACACACATACAAAAAAATTCACAAAACATCCACAACAGCTCGAACAATGAAATACATGTGGTATTTTGAGCAAAATCATGGGTGATAATGACACTACAAACAAAAACTATTGAACTAAACTGAACTGATGAAGTACCTTTCTCATCTTGCACAGTGGAGGGAACACCTACAAACTCCACAGGGGCGGGTAGCCTCTCTCTGACTGGGTCAAGGACATACTGAAACACAGACAGAAATGTGGTGAATGACATGCCTGGCAAAGTGAGAACACTTTCAGTGTCATGCACACTGTGTATTTACACATGCAATCGACATAGTCAATACAAATCACATTCACACACACACACCACACACACACACACACACACACACACACACACACACACTACATGCTGTCTCCATGACAACCAGACTCACTGGACTCCGGTCAGTTCATCTCCAAAGGTTCCTGCTGCTTCCAGAACTCACTGCCCACACGGTCTGCAACCAGAGATGACCTCATTAATTTTCAGTCTATCAGAGACAGTCCACAGCCATTCATTTCATACCACCAGCCTTACACTTTCTTTTCAACACAAACCACTTTCCACATTTCACAGACAATCCAGAATCCATATCCATTCTTTATAACAATACGACAGTATATCCATTTTATACAGACAATACACTGTCCACATACATTCTTTACCGACAATCCACATCCAGTTTTTACAGGCAACATACCATTCATTTCCACTCTTTACAGACAATCTACATCCATCCATTCTTTACAGACAATACACATCCATTTTTTACAGGCAACATACTATTCATATCCATTCTTTACAGACAATCTACATCCATCCATTCTTTACGGACAATACACATCCATTTTTTTTACAGGCAACATACCATTCATGTCCATTCTTTACAGACAATCCACATCCATCCATTCTTTACAGACAATACACATCCACACGCATCCACTCTTTACAGACAACACACCATCCACATCCATTCTTTACACTAATGTGTAGGATTTACCGACAGGTGTAACATATGTGGATTGCAGATGTGGTGCAGTGTATATGGATTGCAGATAGAGTGTAACGCATGTGGATTACAGATGGCTGTGCAGTGTATATGGATTGCAGATGTAGTGTAGTGTATATGGATTGCAGATGTAGTGTAGTGTATATGGATTGATAATGTAGTGTAGTGTATATGGATTGCAGATGTAGTATATATGGATTGCAGATGTAGTGTAGTGTATATGGATTGCAGATATAGTGTAGTGTATATGGATTGCAGATGTGGTATATATGGATTGCAGATGTAGTGTAGTGTACATGACACGCGGAGAGAAGATGGGTTGCACCAGGCCTTCCCCACTAACCACAGAAACACTGTGATGAACTACATCACAGCCTGAAACAGCAGCCTGTGAGGCTCATGACAACAGACATTGTCTGATGTGCCACCGCTGCTGCCCCAGTGAACAAGGAAGGTTTCATCACCGAAGCTGAGGATGATGACAACAATCACTCCATTGGACAAGGAAGGTTTCATTACCAAACCAGAGGATGATGACAACAATAACCCTATTGGACAAGGAAGGTGTCATCACTGAAGCACAGGATGATGACAACAATAACCCCATTGGACAAGGAAGGTGCCATCACCGAAGCAGAGGATGATGACAACAATCACCCCATTGGACAAGGAAGGTTTCATCACCGAAGCAGAGGATGATGACAACAATCACCCCATTGGACAAGGAAGGTGTCATCACCGAAGCAGAGGATGATGACAACAATCACCCCATTGAACAAGGAAGGTGTCATCACCGAAGCACAGGATGATGACAACAATCACCCCATTGAACAAGGAAGGTGTCATCACCGAAGCACAGGATGATGACAACAATCACCCCATTGAACAAGGAAGGTGTCATCACCGAAGCACAGGATGATGACAACAATCACCCCATTGAACAAGGAAGGTGTCATCACCGAAGCACAGGATGATGACAACAATCACCCCATTGGACAAGGAAGGTGTCATCACCGAAGCACAGGATGATGACAACAATCACCCCATTGGACAAGGTGTCATCACCGAAGCAGAGGATGATGACAACAATCACCCCATTGGACAAGGAAGGTTTCATTACTGAAGCAGAGGATGATAACAATCACCCCATTGGACAAGGAAGGTTTCATTACTGAAGCACAGGACGATGACAACAATTACCCAATGGACAAGGAAGGTTTCATTACTGAAGCACAGGACGATGACAACAATTACCCAATGGACAAGGAAGGTTTCATTACTGAAGCACAGGACGATGACAACAATTACCCAATGGACAAGGAAGGTTTCATTACTGAAGCACAGGACGATGACAACAATTACCCAATGGACAAGGAAGGTTTCATTACTGAAGCACAGGACGATGACAACAATTACCCAATGGACAAGGAAGGTTTCATTACTGAAGCACAGGACGATGACAACAATTACCCAATGGACAAGGAAGGTTTCATTACTGAAGCACAGGATGATGACAACAATCACCCCATTGGACAAGGAAGGTTTCATTACTGAAGCACAGGACGATGACAACAATTACCCAATGGACAAGGAAGGTGTCATTACCGGAGCAGAGGATGATGACAACAATAAAAGAACACATGTGTTCGTGGCAACGCATGTCCTGTGGAGCAGTTCTACAAACTGAAGAAAATGACATCAGTGTGAATATCACCTTCCGAAAGAAATGTTAGGGATTTGTGTTGTCCTCATTTTACAAAAGACAAAAAGAAAAGGTTGCCATAAAAAATGTCAATGGTGCTCTCTCTCTCTGACATGCATGTCAATGGTATTCTCTCTCTCTGACATGCATGTCAATGGTATTCTCTCTCTCTGACATGCATGTCAATGGTGTCTCTCTCTCTCTGACATGCATGTCAATGGCTCTCTCTCATGCTCTCTCTGACATGCATGTCAATGGCATTCTCTCTCTCTGACATGCATGTCAATGGTATTCTCTCTCTCTGACATGCATGTCAATGGCATTCTCTCTCTCTGACATGCATGTCAATGGTATCTCTCTCTCTCTGACATGCATGTCAATGGTATTCTCTCTCTCTGACATGCATGTCAATGGTATTCTCTCTCTCTCTCCTGACATGCATGTCAATGGTATTCTCTCTCCTCTGACATGCATGTCAATGGTATTCTCTCTCTCTTGACATGCATGTCAATGGTATTCTCTCTCTCTGACATGCATGTCAATGGTATTCTCTCTCTCTGACATGCATGTCAATGGTATTCTCTCTCTTCTCTCTGACATGCATGTCAATGGTATTCTCTCCTCTGACATGCATGTCAATGGTATTCTCTCTCTCTGACATGCATGTCAATGGTATTCTCTCTCTCTGACATGCATGTCAATGGTATTCTCTCTCTCTCTCTGACATGCATGTCAATGGTATTCCTCTCTCTCTGACATGCATGTCAATGGTATTCTCTCTCTCTGACATGCATGTCAATGGTATTCTCTCTCTCTTGACATGCATGTCAATGGTATTCTCTCTCTCTGACATGCATGTCAATGGTATTCTCTCTCTCTGACATGCATGTCAATGGTATTCTCTCTCTGACATGCATGTCAATGGTATTCTCTCCTCTCTGACATGCATGTCAATGGTATTCTCTCTCCTGACATGCATGTCAATGGTATTCTCTCTTGACATGATGTCATGTATTCTCCTCTCGACAATGCATGTCAATGGTATTCTCTCTCTCTGACATGCATGTCAATGGTATTCTCTCTCTCTGACATGCATGTCAATGGTATTCTCTCTCTCTGACATGCATGTCAATGGTATTCTCTCTCTCTGACATGCATGTCAATGGTATTCTCTCCTCTCTGACATGCATGTCAATGGTATTCTCTCTCTGACATGCATGTCAATGGTATTCTCTCTCTGACATGCATGTCAATGGTATTCTCTCTCTGACATGCAGTCAATGGTATTCTCTCTCTGACATGCATGTCAATGGTATTCTCCTCTCTGACATGCATGTCAATGGTATTTCTCTCTCTGACATGCATGTCAATGGTATTCTCTCTCTCCTTGACATGCATGTCAATGGTATTCTCTCTCTCTGACATGCATGTCAATGGTATTCTCTCTCTCTGACATGCATGTCAATGGTATTCTCTCTCTCTGACATGCATGTCAATGGTATTCTCTCTCTCTGACATGCATGTCAATGGTATTCTCTCTCTGACATGCATGTCAATGGTATTCTCTCTCTCTGACATGCATGTCAATGGTATTCTCTCCTCTGACATGCATGTCAATGGTATTCTCTCTCTGACATGCATGTCAATGGTATTCTCTCTCTCTGACATGCATGTCAATGGTATTCTCTCTCTGACATGCATGTCAATGGTATTCTCTCTCTGACATGCATGTCAATGGTATTCTCTCTCTCTGACATGCATGTCAATGGTATTCTCTCTCTGACATGCATGTCAATGGTATTCTCTCTCTGACATGCATGTCAATGGTATTCTCTCTCTCTGACATGCATGTCAATGGTATTCTCTCTCTGACATGCATGTCAATGGTATTCTCTCTCTGACATGCATGTCAATGGTATTCTCTCTCTGACATGCATGTCAATGGTATTCTCTCTCTGACATGCATGTCAATGGTATTCTCTCTCTGACATGCATGTCAATGGTATTCTCTCTCTGACATGCATGTCAATGGATTCTCTCTCTTGACATGCATGTCAATGGCATTCTCTCTCTCTGACATGCATGTCAATGGTATTCTCTCTCTGACATGCATGTCAATGGTATTCTCTCTCTCTGACATGCATGTCAATGGTATTCTCTCTCTGACATGCATGTCAATGGTATTTCTCTCTGACATGCATGTCAATGGTATTCTCTCTCTGACATGCATGTCAATGGTATTCTCTCTCTGACTGCATGTCAATGGTATTCTCTCTCTGACATGCATGTCAATGGTATTCTCTCTCTCTGACATGCAAAGGAGCCGTATCGGATTTATGTTGTCCTCATTTTATATAAGACAAAAGAAATGACTGCCTTAAAATATCAATGGTACTCTCTCTCCCTCTCTGACATGCAGAGGGCCACGTCGATGTGCAGATCTACTCACATCCTTTGCCATAGTCCATGAAGGGGATGGTGCGGTCGATGAGGTAACGATCTTCCTGTGTCTTTCTGTAGGTGTCTGCCTGATTCATCACCAGGTCCTCTGGTGCTTTCTGCAGGAGTTCTGTGGATATACATCAACTGTCAATCAGTATCATCATCATCATCACCATCATCATCATCGTCGTTATCGTCATCGTCATCATCTTCATCATCATCATGATCATGATCACCACCACCATCATCATCATCATCATCACTGTCATCATAATCATCACCGTCATGTCATCACCATCACCATCATCATCTCTTCATCATCATCATCATCATCATCATCATCACCGGTCAATGGATCAACAGATAAATGATCTTATTGTGTTTTCCTTTAACTGTCTGATTCACTCACTGGGGCCTTCTGCCGCTGCTCTGTGGACATCTGTCAAATGTCAGTCAATGCTACCATCATCACTGTCATTACAAGTAAGAGATCAATGGAATAACAATCTTCTTGTGTTTTCAGTTATTCTTCTGATTCACTCACTGGCTTCTGCCGTGCTCTGTGGACATCTATCAATGTCAATCAATGCTATCATCATCCTGTCATACAAGTAAGAGATCAATGGAATAACAATCTTCTTGTGTTTCAGTTATTCTCTCGGTTCATTTTTGGAACTTTGCCGAACTTCTAAAGGCATACATTAACAATGAATCTTCAGTCAATAATCATTAGCAACCGATAGCCACAAATCAACCTGTGTTATCAATAAATAATTACCTTTCCTTTACACACACACACACACACACACACACACACAACACCACACACAAATGCACACACTGACACCAAACCACACACCCCTTCTTCCTCCTTTCATCTGTCAAATCTTTCATGCATCAACACGCAGATATACTCAAAGGCTCACTCCCATCTCTTTTCCTCCTCACACACACACACAGACAAGACCAACACAAAGAAGAGCCCTACTAGAAATATATCCCTGCTGTCTCTTTCTCTCGATCATTTTTTTCTGCCAGTTTCGCAGAGCGTTGTTTTCCTCCATTCTCTTCCTCCCTGCGTCTGCTGCTCTTTTCTTCTTCTTCTCGTACTTCACCGTCAGCTTGTCTTTGGTGTAGGCCTCGTCGATACGAGGGGTGGGGATGTCCTGCAATGAAATTGGGGAGAAAAAAAATGCTGGAAAGTCAAGACACACACGTAGACACTATGTCTTTCATACATACGCTCAAGTGCAAACACACACACACACACACACACACACACACACACACACACACACACACACACACACACAAGCAAGCATGCACATAAAACCCCACAAATGGGTTGTTAACCAGATTACCATTCATGGAACATTACACGTGCCATATTACAACCAAGACCCTATCATATAACTGAAATCAGAAATCTTCGCAATGACTTTTCTTTCCCCAAATATGGAAAATTTCTTTTTTTTTTCTTTCTCCAGAAATCTACTTATGAAACTTCTAAATGATTTTGTTCTAGATGAACTATTCAGAATGTCTAGATTATTTACTAAAAATATTTCCCACGGTTAAAACATGCAAGGATCCATGCAAAATAAGAAACAGACTTGTGGAAAAACGGGGAAACAGCCCCCCCCCCCCCCCCCAAAAGAATTCGGAGGAAGGGGGTCTATGTATTTTAGACTTCTTTTATACATACTCATATACAGTCAGACAACAGACACACACACTGATGAAAAAAATCACATAGAAACAGTTTGATCAGATCAATAATTAGGTATCTGAAAGCTGAAAATAAAGTCTGCAATCTGCAGCAAACATTGTACAGACATAAAAAAAGAACTAACAGAGACAAACAGAGTCTGTTCAGAGATAAACAAACAATACAGACAAACAAGCCAACAAAAAAACTGCCATGAACAGATGAGGAGAGAGAAGGGGAAGGTGGAAGGGAGGGATAAAGGGCTGGAATGGGGGACAGCCAGGGGATGGGAGAGATGGGCAAAGGGAGGTAAATGCACAGGGCAAGGCAAAACTGTGGAAGAGCTGTACTACATTTGCTGCCCTCTCTCTCCCCTCCACTTCCCGCCCTAACCCACCACAAACAAGCCTACAAAGCAATCTTCCTAATGAAGAAGCTGAACAACAAAATCTCTACAAGTTCTTAAGGCAAACATTTTTTGTTTGTTTCACAAATCATTTTTTTTTTCTCTCAAATTTTATAAGTAATTACTATGACTCCACCTAATAAAGTGGACAAACGAATCACAAGACAAAACACGACGCGTTTTGACCTCTTAGATCTTCTTCAGGCAAGATAACAACACTCAGGTCAACGAAAATGAAGAACAAGCGATCACTTATTTTTGTCGAATTCGTCCCAAGATGGGTGTTCATATTTGTTGTCCTGAATGTTGTTTATTTTGCCTAAAAAAGACCTAAAAGGTCGAAGTGCGTCATGTTTTGTCTTGTGATTCATTTGTCCATGTTATTTGGTGGTGTCATAATAATTACTTAAAAAATTTGTTTAGATCTCCGTCTGCAGTCGCCTCACTTTGCAACTAACATTTATCCCCCGCAAATCTGTCAGAGGCTCTCTACCAATCCCCGCAGTGGTGAAAACCACCAGACGTTTCACCCTTCCCTCCCACACAACACATGCCCCCTCACCAGCAGATGTTTCACCCTTCCCTCCCACACAACACATGCCCCTCACCAGCAGATGTTTCACCCTTTTGTCCCACACAGCACATGCCCCTCACCAGCAGATGTTTCACCCTTCCGTCCCACACAACACATGCCCCATCACCAGCAGATGTTTCACCCTTCCGTCCCCACACAACACATGCCCCATCACCAGCAGATGTTTCACCCTTCCTACCCCACACAACACATGCCCCATCACCAGCAGATGTTTCACCCTTCCCTCCCCACACAACACATGCCCCATCACCAGCAGATGTTTCACCCTTCCCTACCCACACAACACATGCCCCATCACCAGCAGATGTTTCACCCTTCCCTCCCCACACAACACATGCCCCATCACCAACAGATGTTTCACCCTTCCCTCCCCACACAACACATGCCCCATCACCAGCAGATGTTTCACCCTTCTGTCCCCACACAACACATGCCCCCTCACCAGCAGATGTTTCACCCTTTTGTCCCAAACAACACATGCCCCCTCACCAGCAGATGTTTCACCCTTCCCTCCCCACACAACACATGCCCCATCACCAGCAGATGTTTCACCCTTTTGTCCCACACAACACATGCCCCCTCACCAGCAGATGTTTCACCCTTCCCTCCCCACACAACACATGCCCCCTCACCAGCAGATGTTCCACCCTTCCCTCCCACACAACACATGCCCCCTCACCAGCAGATGTTCCACCCTTCCCTCCCACACAACACATGCCCCCTCACCAGCAGGTCCCCTCGGTTCAGAGCCTCACGACGGAAATCTTCAAACGTTCCCAGAATGCTGTAGTGGATGACCCGACCCGCAGCGTCGTATCGAGGACCCGCATACCCTGCAGAGATTTTTATTTTTTCATGATTGGATGATCAATGATATTAGCGAGAAGCTTGTCGTAATTGTTGACTTTGTGGTGGGGTTAAGTGCTGACAGCAAAAGGATGATGGAAAGAAAGAAAACAAGCAATCTTTCACATGAAGAAGGTAAACCAGTGGGTATGTTTGTCCCTATTTTTCTTTCTTTCTTTCTTTTTTTTTTTCCTAAAGACTGAAAAAAGGAGATAAAGAAGAGAAAAAATGCAGGAAGACAAACAGCATGTACAATCAACCTACAGTGAGTGGTTAGTTCTGCACTTGGTTTAATTGAAAACAAACAGGTCTTGGTGGAATTAATGCCTGCACTCCTTTTTCTCTTTTGAGAGAGAGAGAGAGAGAGAAGAGGAGAGAGAGAGAGAGAGAGAGAGAGAGAGGGGTGAGGGAGAGAGAGAGAGAGAGAGAGAGAGAGAGAGAGAGCAGAGAGAGAGAGAAGAGAGAGAGAGAGCGAGAGAGAGAGAGAGAGAGACAGAGAGAGACAGAGAGAGAGAGAGAGCGAGAGCGAGAGAGAGAGAGAGAGAGAGACAGAGAGAGAGAAGAGACACAGAGAGAGAGAGAGAGACAGAGACAGAGAGAGAGAGAGAGAGAGAGAGAGAGCGGGCAGAAAGACAAAGAGAGAGTGGAGGAGAAGAAGAAAGGGGGAAAGAGAGAGAGAGACAGTGAGGTGGAGGAAACAAGAGAGAGATAGAGAGCAGAGACAGAGACAGACAGAGAGAAAGAGAGAGAAAGAGAGAGAGAGAGACAGACGACAGACTGAGAGAAGAGACAGAGAGAGAGACTAGACAGACCGACAGAGAGAGAGAGAGAGAGAGAGAGAGAGAGAGAGAGAGAGAGAGAGAGACAGACAGACAGACAGACAGACGACAGACAGACAGATTCAGCCAGCAAACCTACCTGAATTGTCGACAGGTTTGAGCTCAGCATCTGGGGAGGCAGGCCTGGCCACCTTCACACTGTTGCAGAACACAGAAAGCAACCCAACATCTTCAGCCCCCCGCAAGTGAAACAAAACAGACACCAACTGACCAACCAACCAGCCAACATACCAACTGACCAACCAACCAGCCAACATACCAAATGACCAACCAACCAGCCAACATACCAACCGTCCAACCAACCAACGAAGCAATCAGACCTGCGCAAAAACCACCAGATGTAACACCATGATGACAACTGGTTAACAGCTGGGAGAGCGCAGTCTTCCGCCATGGTCGGTCGATCTAATCCTGGGTCTGCCTTTCGATCATGTGAGAAAGCACCTTGCATAATTACCTATATAAACACAAATACTGGCATAATCTACATATAGGCACCTACATGGTGAGGAATGGCGGTGGGCACAGCTGAAATACTCTTACTGCACACACACAGACAGGCCTGCAACCATCACATCATCTTGAGTAAGTAATATATGCGTTTCACTGTATGCTGAGCTCATTCAACATCTGAAGCCATCTCTGACTTGAAGTGACAGTATCTGGGATGTGAAGTGATGCAGATGGTGCGAAAAACCTACATTTCCCTACCAACACTGCAGGTGTCTGTACCTCCTGGGCTTGGCGGACATGTGAAAAATAAAAGAAAGAAGCATAGAGTATTGCCTTATCATGCAGTTGCTGACCTCGATGCAACTCCACAGTGTAGCCTTAGTCATTCTGACTGACCATCATTAAACAAAAGTGTATCAATGTCTCTGACCATTGATTTTCTCTCCATTATCTTTTAAATGGTGAAGAAGCTCCATGGTGCATTCCATGTCATGTGCCACTCACAGTGAAACATGCGCTTTCAGAGTGTTGGGACCTGCATGATGTGAGACATAAACACTTTACAGCAGATCCATGAAAACCTTGTTCAGAGTTGTCCCACCTGACGTAATCTTTGAATTTCCGAAAGAGATCAACCATTTTCTTCTGATCTAAGATTTTTACGGAAGAAAGATTTTTAACGAAATTTCTGGTGTGTTTTTTTAGGAGATGCATTTTAAAGGGCTGTGTGGATGAGGCTTTTTTTTTTGTTTTTTTTGTTTTTTTAATGACTTGTGAGTTGACTTCAATGCGGTGACAGCCCTGATATGGCTGTTTGCAGTCGGTTGGTCTGTAAGCAACATTCTCTCTCTCACTCTTTCTCTCTCTCTTATGCACCTGGTAAGTCTGTGCCAGTACTGTTATTGTCATGTTCTCAGGAACAATTGCTAGAGGGTAAGTCTCCCCCCCACCACCCACCCACACACACACACACACATAAGGGGATGCTCATTCCTGATGGTTCTATGGCTAGGCAATTACTGTCGTGAATCAGGGGGCTTGTGAGGTGGTGCATCCTGCCTACACTGGATCAGGACAGGCGTCACCACTCAACGCCCCCTGAAGTGCCTCTCTGTGTGACTCTGCAACAGTGCAGTGTCTCCTCTG
>CM065744.1:48689387-48696887 GCA_033310375.1 Conus canariensis
CCATAATCAATCAGTTGATCACTCTGGCACCCAACTGAAAAAAGGGGAGGTCCTGAAGCAAGTCTAGTTTTTCTCTGCTATTTTTCCTTTCTGGCTGGTGTCATCATCTGGGGAACTAGGAGAAGGGATGGAGGTGCACGTATCTGGCTGGGAGGAGGTAGGAGGAAGATGATTATTGTATCAACTGTTGAAGCTTGTACTCTCCATTCGTTTGGCATGTCGTGATATGGCCTGCACAGCTTCTCTCGACAGGCTGTTCCATTTCTTGATTGTTCTCGGAAGAAACGAGGAGTTTCAGTATCTAGTTCTCAACTGAATGACACAGAGCTGCTGGCCATGTCCACACAATGCTGCTGACAGGGGAAGGGAACATGTTTTGCTTGCAGGCTCAGGCAGTGGACAAGGTTGATGCAGATCTAATGCAGAATGGATGGCCTGGCTTTTTGCCGTCTGCTGTCCAGTGTTGTCCAGCCCACAGTCTCCTGCATGCAGCTGACACTAGGCATGTTCCTGTGATGGCTGGCAACATTCCATCTTTCAGCCAAGTCTGGTTAAAATCGCTCGATTTCTTACATGAAATCTTGCCAAAGGACAAACCATCCAAATGCTGGGCAACCAGCCACCTAACTTTTTAACCAGTCAGCTGACATGGGTGACAATATTACCACCACAGTGAGGATGATTAGAGAAAATGAGGATGATAAAATAAAAGAAAAAAAGCCCCCCCCCCCCCCCCCCCCCCCCCCTCCATGAACCTGCTCGAAAAAAAAAAGGAAAAGAAGCTGCAAACAGACCGAAGTCCTTTCTGAAAGTGAAACACTTCTCTGACTCCTGATTGGAAACAACTAGTAAACATTTTACCATTTCAGTGTATGATTTCCATGAAATATAACAACATGCTGCAATTTTCATCCCAAGAATTAAAAAAGATAAAGACATCAGTGAGCACAGTTTTGATTTGTTTACACAGGAGAAAGACACATACATAACTAAATGTACTTGGTATTACTCAAAGAAAAATGATGTAGAAAAAAACTCAGACCAAGTGCTTACAACCTCCTCACCCCCCCCCCCCCCCCCAAAAAAAAAAAAAAAAAAAAAAAAAAAGTAACCCATTTGTTTGCTGATGGTTAGCAACTGGAAGACCATCAACAAAAAGGTGCTGATTGTCTCAGCCTCCATTGTTTTCGTGGGTCAGAGATTTCAGTCCTAGACCAATGTATGGAAGGAATGCCACTTGTATTAACTGTGTCTTGCTAATAATCTTTGACAGCTGTTCTATGTGGGAGTGTGGTTGTTGCTGTGATGGTGGTGGGATAAGCTTCCGTCTCTGGGTGTCCATGCAAGCATTCATCATGCAGTAGCTTGTTTGTTTCATCACTGTTAATCCTGCAGTTACTGGGAGGGCCATCTGAATTGGAAGATCATTGCCAATACTCAAAAAAGTATTGCGATACCATCTCAGAACAAACTGGGTAAATAAACATTCACAGAACTTTGCTAAACTGATGCTGATTTTTTTTTTTTAAAACATAATCTTGAATTTCTTCTATTTTTCAGTATGGTGCCCCTACTTAAAAAAGTACACAAATATGATTGAAGGCATTCAACGTAGATTTACCAAGTGCATAACTGGTACTGGAGATCTTGGTTACGAGGAGCGTATGGCTCTACTTAGGCTGCCCAGCCTAGAATCCAGGTGACTAAGAGGTGATCTCATCAAAGTATATAAGATCATGCACAATATTTATGATCCCTGCACTACCTCTTGCCTGTTCACCATGGCTAACTATAATAAGACTCGAGGGCACAACTTCAAACTTAGAAAGACCCACCTCATAACTAACCAGTTCCACAGATCTTTTACTAACCATATTATTAATCTGTGGAACAACCTTCCATATGATACCATTACTGCATCAGTTAACACCTTCAAAAATCAATTTGACAAAACTTTTAAGGACCAAGTATTTTCCATTGATTTAAATCTTTACTGAAGTGGTATTAAATGTAGTATACACTATGCCTGATTTAACCAAGGGACAGTCACTATGTAGTGATCCAAAAAGCATATTAATGGACACTAATAATGAGGGCAAAAGGCTTTTAGCCTACAGCCAAACATTTATGTGATTCTGTGATCATGTTGTATGTATGTCACTAAAACTGTCAAGATTTTTTTTTTTTCAAATGGAAAAACTCATTGAGAGATCTTAATTGTTGTCCCTCCTTTCATTCCTTTTTTTTTCCCTCCCCCCAGCGAAAGTTAAAATTACTGCTACTAAATTTACCGACCATTGAAATATACAGACAATTCGGGAGGTAGGTCGAACAAATGAAAAGTACGCTACCTGAAGACTTGGGCCGGTCTTTTCTTCCCCTGTTTGACGTTCAGTTTGCTGCTCATGTTGTTCAAAGTCAAGCAATCACTTTGGTGCCCTGGCAGTGGATGCTGTTTTCACGAGAAACTCAGACCTAACAACTCTGTTCGAAGTGATGCTTACTTGGCAGCCATCTTGCTTCCTAGCAACACAGTACACTCCCTTATCGGGTTCTGTTAAAAGAGTTGCTTCCCTTAAATTATCTCCCTCTCTCTTCTCTCTCTCTCTGTAAAAGGTAAAGTACTCATTGTACTTAAATGTATACATGACAATATAGAACGAGTGGGTTTGTGAATAGTTTTAAATCAGAATACTCCAGGTGAGTCTGACATGGAGAGAATCTATCTTCCATATCGTTTTCAACATTTATTAAATGATACAGAGCGTATCTGGTTGATAAACATAGTTCTACTTGCATTTTGAGCCAAACATGGATGACATAAATGCGAGAAATGTCAACCGAACGATTTTGTTATTTGCAGATGTTACTATGTTATTATCTCACACTAAACCTGACTTATGAGAGCTTTGAATGCATCACAAGATTATTGTAGACGATGGAAACTCGAAGTTAATTGCAGTAAAAGAAAAGTAATGGCATTCCACAACAGAAATATATTCACATGACATTTTCACATAAGGGAATACAACGTTTGAATTTATTCACAAGAAATAAATCTACTCAAAATCTTTACAAGTTTATTGTCACCTGATATATTCCATCACAGTTAAAACTGGCAGGATTTACTGACTTTAGTGAAATAAATAACAAAACACATTTTGATCTGATGCTTCCTAGTTACCTCTTTTTCTTTTAAAACTGCTGTGTGTTGTTATCATTATCATCATCATCGTCATCATATTATCATTATTGTTATTGTTGATATTATTATTATTATTATTACCATTCTTACTATCGTTATTATTATGATCATTATCATGATGATGATGATGTGATGATGATATATACTATTATATTATCACAGATATATGTTTTCAACCTTCTGACAGATCTGTGTAAATAAACGAGCTTTTCTTTTTCCTTTTTGATTCTCGTGCCGCTGGTTAAGGGTAACTGAACATTTATCCACCACACACTAAACAGATCAAAGGATTAACCTGTGTTTGCTTATCTGTTACCCTTGGAAATAAAGATTATCATCATCATCATCATCATCACACTCGAAACATACACGTAGGCCTATGTGTGATTATTTTCTTAGACGATTTTACCGCGCTTAAAATGCTTTAGCTAACGCAGTTTCTTTTTTCCTCAAATTTTGTCGTCAGTTTTACTTCAATGTTGAAATGTCAGTTGTAACATGAAGCATTGGTGACTAGTTAAATTGTTTCAGCCAGTCATTCAGGTTTGTTGTGTGTGTGTGTGTGTGTGTGTGTGTGGTGTGTCGTGTGTGTTGTGGTGCGTGCGTAGCTGTGCGTGCGTGCGTGAGGTGCGCTGTTTCGTGCGTGCGTGCGTGTGTGTGTGTGTGTGTGTGTGTTGAAGAATGATATACAGGTTTTAGAAGCGAGAAGGAGTGCCGAGGTGGGGCTGGGCGGAGGGGATGGGGCAGCCCAAGGGGAAAGCTGGGGAAAGGAAGAGAGGCAAAGGGGGGGGGGGGGGGGGGGGGGGGGGGGGGGGGGGGGGGGGGGGCAGGGGGCAAGGAAGATGAGGTGTGACAAATACAGCAGCAAACAGAGACCGATGATGACGGAAGCGTAATGCAACTCAAATAATCATATCAAACGTGAATTAATTCAATTACCTCGACAAATAATTGATTTTAAATGATTCTCATTCTGGATTACATTCGCAATCGATGTGCACAATCTAAATGTGAAAATGAAATTATTGAGCTGCTTTTTTTTTTGCTTAAAAAAATTTGTTTCGCAACCGTGCAAATTAAAGATTGTTCTTTTCCGTTCAATCAACAAATGATGACAAGAGCACAGGACAGACCATAATATGCCATTGACATGAACAAAGCATATTGCTGAATCAAGAGGCACACAACTGGAATGCAATTCTAAATCATTTGCGTCTTAATATCAGAGAAATACGTGGCAGGCACCGATATGAGAACACAAGTGTCTGTCCGCCTGTCTGCCTGTCTGCCTGCCTGCCTGTTTGTCTGTCTGTTTGTCACACACACACACACACACACACACACACACACACACACACACACACACGGACACACACGCACACACACACACACACACACACACACACACACACACACACACACACACACACACACACACACAAATGGCAACGAAAACAAAGACGTGAAAAACAAACACTTATTAAAATCAACAGTAGGCATATTTGACAAATCCCACATTTAACTTATGTGATCAAATTGCCTTCGGCTTTTTTTTCCGAAAGGACAAAATTGGTGGTAAGTTTAAAGACAAAGGGACAAGGGAACACACGGGAGGAGGAGAATATGGACATAATTCTCACCCCTCACGTCAATCGATTGATCAATATACAACAGAACATACACACACTGAAGTTGATCCACGACACCGGCGTGTAAACACCAACAAAATAAAAAGGAAATAAAAGTAAATCAAAGTAAACCCGCCAGATAAGAAGGACAAACCAATTACAAGACAAAACACAACGCGTTTCGACCGTTTAGGTCTTTTTTTAGGCAAGATAAACAACATTCAGGACAGTGAAAACGAATTTGAAAAGTGATCGCTCGTTTTTCGTTTTCATTGTCTTGATTATTATTTATCTTGCTTGAAGAAGACCTAAGAGGTCGAAACGCGTCGTGTTTTGTCTTGTAATTGGTTAGTCCCAGTTATCTGGCGGATTTATTTTAATTTCCCCTTAAAATTTGTTTCAGTTTCCGCCAGCAGTCACCTCACT
Source organism: Conus canariensis (assembly GCA_033310375.1). Lineage (NCBI taxonomy): Eukaryota > Metazoa > Mollusca > Gastropoda > Neogastropoda > Conidae > Conus > Conus canariensis. The sequence continues at coordinate 48,694,647 of CM065744.1, forward strand.
TTGAAACTAACACAGTAATAGAAATCTAGCCAGGCAGAGCAGTAGCTGCAATCAGAACAGTATAAAAACATCTCTCTGCAACTACATCTACTCCCCCACCCTCCTCTAAAAAAAAGGTGTGGGAGGTGGGGGTGAGGTCTTTAAAATGCACGAGTTTTCAGTGAGAAGACAAGCCAGTTAAGACAAGGACATCACTGTTCCTAAAAAGACATCTAGATGTAGTCATTATTAGGTGGTAAATACAATGCAAAGATGAAATTATTACCGTACAAAAAACAAAAAAACAAGAAAACCAGAAAACCCCGAAAAACAAAAACAAACAAGCACACACACAAAAAAAACCAAGACAGTAAAGACAGAGTGTGATGTTTCCAAGGAGATAACCTCCCTACAAAGACAATGTTTCGCCCAAACAAAAATACCTCAGGAAAAAAAGGTCCTGAAGGGAATGGAAACTATACTTGGAGGTCAGTCTGGTACAAAGACAAAAGTGTTACAGAAACGAGTCTTTCTAGGGAGGAAAGGCGGTGGGGAGAGGAAAGGGGGAGGGGGAAGTCTGCATTGGAAAGTACATTTGTGACAATAATAGAAAGCATGTTCATTGGGTGGTAAATGTTGTACACACAGAGAAAAATATTCCAGGAAAAATTGTCTTTGAAGAAAGGGAGATTTTACTGAGAGGCCAATGTGACACAAAGACAAAAATGTTCCTGAAAGAAATGGAGTCTTTACTGACAAATATATCTAATATACAGTAAAGATGAAAACAAACCAACCAACAAACTAAACAAACAAACAACCCCCCACCCCCCCAAACAACAACAACAAAAACCCAATAAAACAACAACAACAAGAAAACCTAAAAATACTACAAAAACCGCCATGTTTTTGAAGGGAAGTAGTCTTTATTGGGAGGTAAATGGAATACAGACAGACAGACAGACCCAAGCACACACACACACACACACACACACACACACACACACACACACACACACACACACACACACGTGTTAAGGTTACTCCTCAGCCTAAAAATGATTTGGAACTCCTTAAAAGATTGATAAATTGGGAGTTTGGTTCACACGTGACTTGAGGGATTGTGAAAGCACAAACCACACAGACAAATGATCAGAAATAAAAAAAAATCTGTTTGAATTATGGATGAACAGGAGCATTACTCAGTATGGAAGAGTTGGTATTCTAGTCCCGTCTAAACTCACTCACCTATGTTTGGAACACGAAATCAGCGGGAAACAACAACAACAACTAGAAAAAGGTATAAAACAGGATGACTCAGATACACTACATACTGAAAAGATACATGGAAGCGCTGACATTTACATTCAACGGCACCCATCTTGAGCCCAATTTGAGAAAATAGGCGATTACTCGTTCTTCATTTTCATTGTCCTGAATGTTGTTTTTCTTGCCTGAAGAAGACCTCAGAGGTTTGTTTCAGTGTCCGCCTGCAGTCACCTCACTTTGAAAGGAACTCACTTTGAAAGGAACCTCACTTTGAAAGGAACCTCCTTTGACAGGAACCTCACTTTGACAGGAACCTCACTTTGAAAGGAACCTCACTTTGAAAGGAACCTCACTTTGAAAGGAACCTCACTTTGAAAGGAACCTCACTTTGAAAGGAAATTTGCACTGTTAAGAAAATATACAACAGATCATAAAAGCTAAAAAAAAAAAAGTTTACGTAATAGATCCATTTTTAAGACAAGAAAAGCGAAACTGCATTCAAAAGATCAACAATAAAATGTTTTGGATTCATAAGTTTAAAGAATACAGAAGTTCCCTTCCATGCATTCGAGCAAATATGAACACAAAATTGATAGTCTAACTTATGCTTGGATGGGTAACATTGAAACAGGAAGTGACGAAACACTGAGCAGGAAATGACGTCAGAAAGAGGTCCGTGGTCTCTCAAGTGCCCTCTTAGTTTGCTGGTCCGTGTGTTAGTAAGCAGCATTTTGTAAAATACTGAACTGATTTCAACCAAGCTTGGCGGAAAGATGGAGTGTGGCTGACGAACGAACTCATTAAAGTCTTGATGCAGATCAGCATCAGGAGCATCAGCCTTGCTGGTGCCTTGCGCCTCAGTCTTGGCGGCCTGAAGTCTGCCCTCTCTGGAAGCCCTTCTGATTTCCATTACATTTCCTGACAGCATATTGCACGGCCCATTAAACTGTTCCTCCACACGGCATCCACACGTACCGTGGCCAAAGCGGCCAT
>CM065744.1:48701887-48709387 GCA_033310375.1 Conus canariensis
GCAAAAAAAGCAAGTTACAGAAGCATCGACAACATCAAACCTGGGAGAGGAAGGGTTTCCATCCCAGAGACTCATGACGTCAGGCAGTGAAAGCCGAGAGGAAGCTGTAAGACCGACCCCCCTTCTGACCCCCAAGAAAACAACAAGGATAGCCAAACCCCCCGGGGAAAAGGAAGAGAGGCCGACCTCGCAGCAGCTGGAGGCGAGACACTGAGGCAGAGACAAAGATGCAGGGGACCAACTGGACAGGCATTCAGCGAGCAGCCCAGAACCGAGTGCGATGGCGGAGTGTTGTCGATGGCCTATGCTCACCCTTGAGCTATGGGCCTTGGTAAGTAAGTAAGTAAGACACAGTCTATGAAGCCCTTTATAGCTTATCGATGAGAATAGCTGTCATGTCGTGGAGCCAGTGTGAATGGGCGTTTACCTCTAGAAGGAGCCAGCACGTCCATCCACTAAAAAAAACATGCCACACACATTCTGGAGTTTTGTTTCATCATACAAATCATAACCATAGCAAGAGAAACAACAAAACCAAGGACAAAATATGAACAAAAGAGCAGCTGTGATGACAAAGTGACATCATCTTAGATTTAGATTTCTTCGCCAAGGGACAAACGTTGGGCTACCTTCCCTGTTTGTTATTTACTGGTTACGTGTGTATGCCTCCCCGGCTTCCGGTGTCCTTTTGTTTATCAACACACAGAGGTTACCTGTACCAGTGTTTTCTCCTCGGTGTGTTCTGTGTGGGATAACATTCAGGACCAAAAGGGCATGTCAGTCGAGAATACGTTATTAGTTTGTGTAAGGGTGTATGTGCAAGTTTGTAACTTAGTTTTGGGCCATGGTGGAGGATGATGAGGTGAGGTGGGGGAAAGGTAGTTTTCTCGTTTGTTCAGCGTACATGTATTTCCTGCCTGCCTGCATTCTGTATGGTGTGTGATGTCTGCAGTGTTAATGTATATGAAGAGCTATGTTCTTAGAACTGGCTTAGAAAGGCACGTTCATCGTTCAGTATGAGCATTTGTGTTTTGGGTTCCATATTCTAATGATCTCTCTCTCTCTCTCTCTCTCTCCTCTCTCTCTCTCTCTCTCTCTCTCTCTCTCTCTCTCCTGTGTTGTGGTGTGGTGTGGTGTGGTGTGGTGTGGTGTGTGTGTGTGTGTGTGTGTGTGTGTGTGTGTGTGTGTGTGTGCGTGCGTGCGTGCGTGCGTGCGTGCGTGTGTGTGTATGTGTGTGTTTAGGGGAAAAGGGGAAGACAAAGTGACAACAGTGAACACGTGTTTGTTTTGCTGTTGTGAATAGTTGTGTGTATGTGTGTGTGTGTGTGTGTGTGTGGTGTGTGTGTGTGTGTGTGTGTGTGTGGGGGTGTGTGTGTTGTGCGGCGCGCGCGCGCGCGCTCGCGTGTGTGTATGATGCCGTTAGCAGCTATTTAGCAACTGAATTCTAGTAGCAGCAAGAACAACAATAACAACAGACAAATCTGAAAACTTGGCGGCACTTTACATTTCTCGTCCTTTTGATTGTACTCTGGTTCAGTTCACCATTCCTCTCCTGCCACTGTTCACTTAGCTCCTCGTTCTCCTTTTGGTGCTCTTGTACTTTGTCTGTCTCACCTCTGCTCCCCTTTCCTTTTGCCCTTCCTCTCTCCCCAAACCCCTACTCCCCTCTCCCCCCTAACTATTCCTCTGCCGTGGTTTTGCCCACTGCATTCGTCTGTCACCTTAGTTCCCTCAGTTTCTCACTGGTCTCCTCCTGCTACTCCTCTCTTCTCTCTCTCGCTCCTCTCCTCTCTCTCCTCTCTCTCTCTCTCTCTCTCTCAAAGAAAGTTATATTGGGAGAAATCCATCACTTTGTCTACCGCGGGCTTCTTTTCTGAAACGAGCCAACCGCAGAGATAGAAAGGAGAGTGCTTTGTCTTCATTACGTCAGGGTCAGTGAAATCATTGATTAGAAATGGCACTGTCTCTTCTATAGGTTTTCACTGTTTCTTTATGTCTGTGTGTCTGTGTGTGTCACTTTTTGTGTGTCCGTCAGAGTGATAAAGCACGCACGAGCGCGTGCCTATGCGTAAGTGTGAATCTCTCTCTCTCTCTCTCTCTCTCTCTCTCTCTCTCTCTCTCTCTCTCTCTCTCTCTCCGTGTATATATGAAATATTGTGTGTGTGTGCACATGTGTGTGTGTAATTAAGTAAATCTATGTATGTGGTGTGTGTGTGTGTGTGTGTGTGTGTGTGTGTGGTGTGTGTGTGTGTGTGTGCGCGCGCGCGCGCGCGCGCGCGAGTGAGTGAGTGAGTGAGTGTGTGTGTGTGTGTGTGTGTGTGTGTGTGTGTGTGTGTGTGTGTGTGTGTGTTTCCTGAGCGGTGACAGTCTTAACAACGTCATATCTGTGGTTCACTGGGCTATAGTAATAAGCATAAAGGTAAAACTACATCTTCTTATCCTCTGACGAAGAAAATCCAGTTTCAGCTCACCGGTTTAAATGACAACAACAGCTTCCGATGTCTGAAGACACGAATTCTGCAATGAAGACGGAAGGAAGACGTTTTGCGCACTTCTGACCAAAAGAGGGAAGGCGTGATTCATTTCGTTTTCACTTCTCTATTCTTTGGCCACTAGCAGAAAGAGATCCTAATACCAGTCATGGCCAACACTGCCATGGATATTGGAGCAAGAGGATTCAGTGCAAAGAGAAGGACGACAGCCAGAGTGGGGGAGAGGAAGGAGTGAGAAGAAGGAGATGTGTGCAGGGAAAAGGACGTCACTAAAACCTGACAGAGAAGACTTTGTAACAAATAATGGAAAACTGTGATTAAGAAACCTGACAGAGAAGACTTTGTAACAAATAATGGAAAACTGTGATTAAGAAACCTGACAGAGAAGACTCTAAACAAATAATGGTATGACTGTGATTAAGAAACCTGACAGAGAAGACTTTGTAACAAATAATGGAAAACTGTGATTAAGAAACCTGACAGAGAAGACTTTGTAACAAATAATGGTAAATTGTGATTAAGAAACCTGACAGAGAAGACTTTGTAACAAATAATGGAAAACTGTGATTAAGAAACCTGACAGAGAAGACTCTAAACAAATAATGGAAAATGTGTTAAGAAACCTGCAGAGAAGACTTTGTAACAAATAACGGAAAACTGTGATTAAGAAACCTGCACAGAGAAGACTTTGTAAACAAATAATGGAAAACTGTGGTTAAGAAACCTGACAGAGAAGATTTGTAACAAATAATGGAAAACTGTGTTAAGAAACCTGACAGAGAAGACTTGTAACAAATATGGAAAACTGTGGTTAAGAAACCTGACAGAGAAAATGTAACAAATAATGGAAAACTGTGGTTAAGAAACTGACAGAGAAGATTGTAACAAGTAATGGAAAACTGTGGTTAAGAAACCTGTCAGAGAAGAACTTGTAACAAATAATGGAAAACTGTGGTTAAGAAACTGTCAGAGAAGAATTTGTAACAAATAATGGAAAACTGTGATTAAGAAATCTGTCAGAGGAAAAACTGTGTAACAGATAATGGAAAACTGTGATTAAGAAACCTGCAGAGAAGACTTTGTAACAAATAATGGAAAACTGTGGTTAAGAAACCTGACAGAGAAACTGTGTAACAATAATGGAAAACTGGGGATTAAGAAACCTGACAGAGAAACTTTGTAACAAATAATGGAAAACTGGGGTTAAGAAACCTGACAGAGAAGACTTTGTAACAAATAATGGAAAACTGTGGTTAAGAAACCTGACAGAGAAGACTTTGTAACAAATAATGGAAAACTGTGTTAAGAAACCTGACGGAGAAGACTTGTAACAAATAATGGAAAACTGTGGTTAAGAAACCTGACAGAGAAGACTGTGTAACAAATAATGGGAAAACGGTGATTAAAGAAACCTGACAGAGAAGACTGTAACAAATAATGGAAAACTGTGGTTAAAGAACCTGACAGAGAAGACTGTAACGAATAATGGAAAACTGTGGTTAAGATCAGTTTCAATGGGAGGTAACTGCAGGCAGAAACTGAAACAAATTTTGAAGAAAATTGTAAGTAAAAAATCAAATCAAAACAAAACAAAACAAAAAAGAAACCCAAAAACAAAAACAAAACAAAACAAAACAAAAAAAAAAACAAAAAAAAAAAACACCCCGAGACACAAACAAATTGTCTTGTAATTTAGAAATAGTTTGTCTCTTATTTAATGTCATCAGTCCTGAAGACCGTCTATGAATGAAACGTCGAAGATGTTTTTCCTTCTCTGTTTTCAAGTCTTCTGAGCATCCTCAAAGATAGTTTGTGTAGCTGTCTTGTACTTTGCTTGTCCCTGTTGTTTGGCGGACTTACTAATAATTCTTTTTAAAGTTTGTGGTTAAGGGGGTTTTAGAAATGAGTAACCCCAATGATGATACCCTAGAGCTAGGGGATATTCAGACCCCTACAGAGCTCAAGTCCTTCGGTGACTCAGGTGTCGGGCCGCAGTGGTTACAACCACAGACTAACGACTGAAGGATCAGTGGTTCTAATCCCTTCAGAACCAAGGGTGGCATGGCATAGAGAGAGATTAAGGCATCATGAATGTTGTCAAATTGTTGTCAAATCGGGGGGGGGGGGGGGGGGGGGGGGGGGGGGGGGGGAGACAGACACACCGACAGAGACAGAGGGCCTTAGAGAGAGAGATAAAGACTGACAATAATGCAAGTCAATGGCACTGTGAGCTGGGTAAGCGATGAGAGAGAGAGAGAGAGAGAGAGAGAGAGAGAGAGAGAGAGAGGAGAGAGAGAGAGAGAGATCCATCAAGGTTTATTAATTTTTTTTTTCAGGAAATGAATTTAGATTAGAAACATTACTTTAGTGTGAGTTCAAGAGGCCAACACAAAGATAGAGAGTCTGAGAGAGTGGAGAAAAAGAGCGAATCGCTCAAAGCCATTGCTCACAACACTTTTCTTTATTTTTTGTTTTCTTCTGGGAGAGGTAATGGGATTGTGGATGATTTTGCCAGGAGTGACTGCTCTCCCTTCTTTTTTTCATTTCATGGTCTGACTTTGGCCGCTGTGTTCTGCTCTTCCTCTTCCAGTTCTCGTGAAGCTTTTTATCATGATTTATCAGAAACCTGTGGTTGTAGGGAAGGATGCTGTGTGCCTATTACTGTTCTTCTTATTCACAGACGTCGTATCCGTGGCTGCCTGTATGTCTGTGTCTGTGTATTTCCTGTATGTCTGTGTCTGTGTATTTCCTGTATGTCTGTGTCTGTGTATTTCTTCTTCTCTGAATCAGTGTCAGAATCGTCTTATGACCATCTTATCTAGTCATGCATTTACTTATTTATTTACTTACTTATTTATTTATCCATTTATTTGTTTATCTATTTATCATTTTTTTTATATACATTACCAACAGACTGTAGAGTGTGTACCTCCTCCAACACGATGTCTTTAAGAATGCTACTTCACAGATCCATCACCCCATCCCCTTTTTCTATCTTCTCCAATCTCTCCATTAATTTTCTTCCCATTAATCCGTTAATCCCCCCCCCCCCCTCCATGCATCTCCTCAACCCCTGTCCCAACCCTAACCATGCCATCCCCTATCCTTGCACCCTCCTTTCTTTGGCACTGACTCATTTGCTTTTAATCTCTTCGTCTTTACTTGCAGAGAATCACATCAGGAGCTTTCTCTTCTGATGACTACAGATCAGAACAGTGACAATAAAACGAATCCATTCATCATCCAGGCCTCCCTCTGAGGCCAGAAATGCGTCAAGTGTCTGTTCCAGTTCACTGCCTGGCGCACCTTTACAGTACAGAAAGTGGCAGTACAGTGCACGAGCACAAAACGAAAGCAGTACTTTTCGCTCAAGAAGTCAGGAATAATGCTACGATGAAAATGCATGGAAATAAGGTGTAACGAAAGGAGGTTATCGTTGATGGAAAGATGAGTAGATCATGCACTTTGGGTCTTTTCTTCACGGAACTGAAAGTTGAAATGAGTTTCGACAACAACAACAACAATAACAACAACAACAACAACAACAACACTTTGACCCGGTGGTGTGCCTGCGGCTACCATTAAAAATCATACTGCCATATATATATATATATTTATATATATATATATATATATATATATATATATAAATGACACTTAAAATTAACTAAAAGGTGCACATGAAGTACTGCCCAGATGGCGTGCTAACACGGCAAATAAAAGATATTCAGTGCAGGACCAGAAAAGATATTCCAGTTTAGCGACCTACAACAAATAATTTTGGCTTGGAGTCATGGTAGGCTTTGGAAAAAATAAAAGGGAAGGTGGTGTGAAAAATCCAATGAAATTATGGCAATATTCTTTTATTCCAAAGTCGAACTGGTGTGGACATTTCGTGGTGGATAAAACGCTTGTGTACTGGTTGTGCGTCGGAAGTTCAGTTTACTTGAGCAACATGCAGAATTTACGATCAGAGTGAAAAATGATCATGAGCGATTTATAAGTGAATCAATTTTGAGAAAAGTGATATGAAAGCATTCCTTGGCATCAAAATGACATACTGAGAAAACAAGAATTGAAAGCAAAAGCTTAATTTGAATTATGTACTCTTTTGGGGCGGTACCTATATTCTGTTGGTGGTAATAGAATATGGCAATTTAAGAAAAGACAGAACGGTGGTTTTACATTATTTAGTTTACGCACCATACCTAGATGACAAATTGTATTGTAAATATGAACCAGTCACAAATGGCAGGCGTTGTTTTTCTTGACTTCAAAAAGGCGTTTGAACTTGTTGGTCATTCTGTTCTTTTGAAGAAACTATCTCTCTGTTTGAACCCCTTGACAGTCTCATTATTCCAAATATATTTGATTGATAGGACTCAGTACGTGCGGCTTAATGGCAGAACTTCATCTTCAGACTTTGTCAGACATGGAGTCACACAAGGCTCAGTACTAGGCCTCCTCTTATTCTACATCTTCATTAGTGATTTACCATCGTCCATATCAGAGGCAAGAGTCACGACAGATTTATTCGCTGATGACTCGTCACTCCAAACAAATAGTAGTGATCTGCAAACGGTAGAAAAGTCTCTCCAAGAAAGTCTTAATGAAGTGTCAGACTGGTGTAATTCAAATTCAATGGTCATACCCCGGCCAAAATCAAATCTATGATCATAGCCACTCGCCAAAAGCATCAATTGACTCCTCTTTGCCTAACACTTCAGTTAAGTGGCACTTCTATCGAACAGGTAGACGAGCATCGTGTTCTAGGGATAACGGTAGATAAAGAATTGAAATGGCAATCTCATCTCGATAATTCATGCAAGATCATCTCAAAAAAACCTTTTCCTGCCATCTCAATTAAAGTGCTACTTCAACAGTTCCGCGTTTCAACTTTTCGTCAATGCACACACAACGTCACATATCAATTACGCTTCAACAGTATGAGACGGGAGTAGTGATGTTCACAAAACAAGCTGAAATCTCTCCTTAGACATGCAGCAAA
>CM065744.1:48714387-48731887 GCA_033310375.1 Conus canariensis
TTTTGCTCACCTTCTCATTCGTTCTGTCCTCTCAACCACTATGTCTTTTCTTGCACATGGTATTCTTTCACCTTTTCCTTTCTTACCATGTCATCTCTTGTTCTCCTTCCTCACCATGTTTTCGTCCGTCTTTTTTCCCTCACCATTTTCTTTATCAGTCCTTTCGTTTGTCGGCATTTTTTCCTCTCCGTCCCATTGTTCTCGTGATTTTCCCATCCATATTTCAGGCATGTCTTCCTCCAGTTTTCCTTTCTTCTTGCACTCGCCCATCGTTCCTCCTTCACGATGTCCTGATCCGTCCTTTTTTCTGTATCGCCATGATGCCCTCATCCATCTCCCTGTGTCATGATATCCCCCTATCTTTCTTCTTTCGAACATCTTCATCCATCTGTTCTTTCCACAAAAGGTTCTAAGTCTCTCCCCCAAAAACAACACAAAACAACAAGCAACAACACCACACAACAACAAAACAACAACAACAACAAAACAACAAAACAACAACAAACAAGAACAAACGAACCAAAACCGCCTTCGTCCATCTTTCATTTCTCATGCAGCCTGCATTCTTTTTTCCTTTCTAATAGTGTTCTCATTCATCTTTCCTTTCTCCAGTGTTCTTATCATCTTTCCTTTCTGAGTGTCTTCATCCATCTTTCTTTCTGATAATTCCTCATCCATCTTTCCTTTCTGATAATGTTCTCATCCATCTTTTCCTTTCTGATAATGTCTGATCCATCTTTCCTTTCTGTATATGTCCTCATCCTTCTTTCCTTCTGATTTTGTTCTAAACCATCTTTCTTTCTGATAGATTCCCTCATCCTCTTCCTTTCTGATAACGTTCTATCCACCTTTTTTGCCTTCATTCTTTATGTCCCCATCCATCTTTCCTTTTCATAATGTTCTCACTTCGACCTTTCTTTCTCATTATGTCTCATCTCTTTCCTTTCGGAATAATTTTTCATCCATCTTTTCTTTCTGCTAGGTCTTCTTCCATTCTTCCTTTCTGATAACATTCTCTATCCATCTTTCCTTTCTTGTTTATTCTCATCATCTTTCCTTTCTCGTTATGTCCTCATCCGTCTTTCCTGTCTATTATGTTGGTCAACTATCTTTCCTTTCTGTAATGTCCTCATCCATTTTTTTCTTTTCATAGTGTTCTTCCCATTTTCCTTTCTGATAATGTTTTCATCCATCTTTTCCTTTCTGATGATGTTCTCATCCTCTTTCCTTTCTCATAGGTCCTCGTCCATTTTTCCTTTCGATATGTTTCATCCATCTTTTCTTGTCGATAGATGTCTTCATCCGTTCTTCCTTTTGATAGGTTCTTATCCATCTTTCCTTTCTCGTTTGATATTCTAATCCATCTTTCCTTTCTGTTATGTTCAGCCACTTTCCTTTCTCATTAATGTCCATCATCCATTTTTTCTTTCTGATAATGTCCTCGATCCATCTGTTCTTTCTCATTGATGTCCTGTCCATTTTTCCTTTCTGATAATGTTCATCATCCATCTTTCCTTTCTATAGTGTCCTCGTACCATCTTTTCTTTCTGATGTATTTCTGTCCATCTTTTTCTGATAGAAGAGTCTCATCCATTCTTTCCTTTGATAATATATTCTCATCGTATATCTTTTCCTGATCAGTCCTCATCCATTCTTATTTCAGATAACGTTCTCATCCATCTTTCCTTTCTCATTAATTCCTCATCCATCTTTCCTTTCTCATAATGTCCTCGTCCATCTTTCCTTTCTCATATGTCCTCATCCATTTTTCCTTTCTCTTATGTCCTCATCCATCTTTCCTTTCTCTTATGTCTCATCCATCTTTCCTTTCTCATTTTGTCTCCATTTTTCCTTTCTCATTATGTCCTCATCCATTTTTTCCTTTCTCATTATGTCCTCATCCATCTTTCCTTTCTCATTATGTCCTCATCCATTCTTTCTTTCTCATAATGTCTCGTCATCTTTTCCTTATCATTAATGCTTAGTCGACCATCTTTCCTTTCTCTAATGTCATCATCCATCTTTCCCTTTCGATAATTTCCCCACCATCTTTCTTCTTCTCATAGTGTCCTCATCAATCTTTCCTTTTGAAATGTCCTCATCATCTGTCCTTTCTGATATATCTTCTCATCATCTTTTCTTTCTGATAGTGTCATGCATCTATTCTTCCTTTCTGATAACGTTTTTAGCCATCTTTCCTGTCTCGTTATGTCCCCATCCGTCTTTCCTTTCTGGTGATTCCTCATCCGTCTATTCTTTCTGATGATATCCGGATCCGTCTTTCCTTTCGCAGATGTCCTCATCCTCTTTCCTTTCTGGTGATATCTTCATCCGTCTTTCTTTCCCATGATGTCCAATCCGTCTTTTCTTTCTGAGTTCTCATCCGTCTTTCCTTTTTGATGAGTCCTCATCCGTCTTTCCTTTCTGGTGAGGTCCTCATCCGTCTTTTCCTTTCTGTGAGTCCTCATCCACTTTCCTTTCTGATGATGTTCTCATCCTCTTTCCTTTCTTGGATGCCTCCCCCTCTTTCCTTTCTGTAAAATTCCTTCTCTGCGTGTTTTTTGTTCCTTATGTCCTATATCCTCCTTTCGTTTATCGTTTTCTGTGTCCTCGTCCATCTTTCCTTTCTTATATGTGATCATTCATCTTTGGTGTTCATGACGTCCTCGTCCATTTTTTCCCTTTTGTCATGGTTTCCTATTGCACAATATTCCCATCCATATTTCCGTTACCATGATGTCTTCCATTTTCCTTTTGTCATGGTGTCCTATTGCACAATATTCCCATCTATATATCCGTTACCATGATGTCTTCATTTTCCATATTCCGTTCCATGATGTCTTCCATTTTCCTTTTTCATAGGATACTTGTCTATCTTTCTTTCTCAACATATTTTTTTTCTCATTATGTCCTCGTCTGCATTTCCTTTGCTCATAATATTCTCATCTTTGATTCGTAGTGACATCGTCATCGTTCTCATGATACTGTTATCGATCTTTCCTCTCTTACCAAGTCCTCAGTATTTTTTACTCGATTTCCTTTTCCCTTTCATGTCCCCTTTTTTTTTTAAGAGGTCCTCATTCTGATCCATTTTTCCTATTTAGTGTGTTTTAATCTATCGTTGGTCTCTCAGAATGTCCAAAAAGTCGTGGTTCTCCTAACATCTTTCCTTTGTCATAATGTCCGCATTTATTTTGCCTGTCTTGCGACCACCTTGTCAATCTTTCCTCTCTCCTGATCTCTTCCTCCAGTTTCCTTCTCCTATGACCTCGTTCATCGTTTCGTTCTTATCATGTCCTCGTCACCTTTCCTTCCCTATGACCTCTTCATCGTTTCGTTCTTATGTCCTCGTCACCTTTCCTTCTCCTATGACCTCGTTCATCGTTTCGTTCTTATGTCCTCGTCACCTTTCCTTTCCTATGACCTCGTTCATCGTTCTTACATGTCCTCTCACCTTTCCTTCTCCTATGACCTCGTTCATCGTTTCGTTCTTATGTCCTCATCACCTTTCCTTCTCCTATGACCTCGTTCATCGTTCTTATCATGTCCTCATCACCTTTCCTTTTCCTATGACCTCGTTCATCGTTTCGTTCTTACCATGTCCTCATCACCTTTCCTTTTCCTATGACCTCGTTCATCGTTCTTATCATGTCCTCATCACCTTTCCTTCTCCTATGACCTCGTTCATCGTTTCGTTCTTACCATGTCCTCATCACCTTTCCTTTTCCTATGACCTCGTTCATCGTTCTTACCATGTCCTCATCACCTTTCCTTTTCCTATGACCTCGTTCATCGTTCTTATCATGTCCTCATCACCTTTCCTTTTCCTATGACCTCGTTCATCGTTCTTATCATGTCCTCATCACCTTTCCTTTTCCTATGACCTCGTTCATCGTTCTTACCATGTCCTCATCACCTTTCCTTTTCCTATGACCTCGTTCATCGTTCTTACCATGTCCTCATCACCTTTCCTTTTCCTATGACCTCGTTCATCGTTCTTACCATGTCCTCATCACCTTTCCTTTTCCTATGACCTCGTTCATCGTTCTTATCATGTCCTCGTTACCTTTCCTTCTCCTATGACCTCGTTCATCGTTTCGTTCTTATCATGTCCTCGTCACCTTTCCTTCTCCTATGACCTCGTTCATCGTTTCGTTCTTATCATGTCCTCGTCACCTTTCCTTCTCCTATGACCTCGTTCATCGTTTCGTTCTTATCATGTCCTCGTCACCTTTCCTTTTCTCACCATGCTCCAAATCCACCTGTCCTTGTACGTGATCCTGACATCTTTTTCTTGATGTTCATATGTCTTTCCTTTTGTCGTTGTTTCATTTAGCATGAAATGCTTTTCCATTAGTTCTTACGGTTATTCACTTTTCCTTTCTGTTCTGTACTTATCCATCTTTCTTTGCTCAAATTTCGTCATCAGTACTCATTCTCTCGATGTTGCATTTCTGCCTTTCTTTTTTCATGTTATCTTTATCCGTCTTTCTCTGCTCATGACGTCATCACCCAGTTTTCTTTATCGTTATGTCAGGATCCATATTTCTTTTCTCAACATGTCCTCATCTGTTTTTCTGCACTTAACATGAACTCAAAGAAATCTTGTTTCTCGTGCGCTCATCCACCTGTCCTTTCTCATAACGCCCTTACTCATCCTGTCTCATGATAACCTCGTCCATCTTTTCATGACATCCTCATCAGTCTTTCTGGTGATGTCTTCAGACATCTTTCCTTCTTCATGATGTCCTCATCAGTCTTTCTGGTGATGTCTTCAGACATCTTTCCTTCTTCATGACATCCTCATCAGTCTTTCTGATGATGTCTTCAGACATCTTTCCTTCTTCATGATGTTCTCATCAGTCTTTCTGGTGATGTCTTCAGACATCTTTCCTTCTTCATGATGTCCTCATCAGTCTTTCTGATGATGTCTTCAGACATCTTTCCTTCTTCATGATGTTCTCATCAGTCTTTCTGGTGATGTCTTCAGACATCTTTCCTTCTTCATGATGTTCTCATCAGTCTTTCTGGTGATGTCTTCAGACATCTTTCCTTCTTCATGATGTCCTCATTATTAAGCCTGTCGAAGACCTCAACCACCTTCCTTTCTTCACACTGTCTTATCATGTCCTCAGTCGTCTTTCCTTGGTCATGATGTCCTCATCATTTTCTTTCCCATGATATGACCTCATTCATCTCTCCTTTCTCATAATGTCCTCGTCTATCTTTTCTTTCTCCATGCGTCCTAATCTATCTTTCATATCTAATTGTGTCCTTATCCATCTTTCCTATTTTACAATTTTCTCACCCATCTTTCCTGTTTTACAATTTTCTCATCCATCTTTCCTATTTTACAATTTTCTCATCCATCTTTCCTATTTTACAATTTTCTCATCCATCTTTCCTATTTTACAATTTTCTCATCCATCTTTCCTTTCTTATACTGCCCTTGTCCACCTTGTCTTTCTCTTGATGTCTACGTCCATCTTTCCTTTCTTATACTGCCCTTGTCCACCTTGTCTTTCTCTTTATGTCTACGTCCATCTTTCCTTTCTTATACTGCCCTTGTCCACCTTGTCTTTCTCTTGATGTCTACGTCCATCTTTCCTTTCTTATACTGCCCTTGTCCACCTTGTCTTTCTCTTTATGTCTACGTCCATCTTTCCTTTCTTATACTGCCCTTGTCCACCTTCTCTTTCTCTTGATGTCTACGTCCATCTTTCCTTTCTTATACTGCCCTTGTCCACCTTGTCTTTCTCTTGATGTCTACGTCCATCTTTCCTTTTCATATGTATACGTGCTCGTGTTTTCATGACGTCAGCACTCGTGTGCCCTTTTTCATGATATCCTTATTAATCTTTCCTTTCTCACAATGTCCATACCACTTCCTTTATCTACTTCTTCTCACAATTCCATACCATCTTTCCTTTCTCACAATGTCCATTACCACTTCTTCTATGTCTCATTTCTTCTCACAATGTCCTATACCATCTTTCCTTTCTCACAATGTCCATTACCATCTTTCCTTTCTCACAATGTCCATTACCATCTTTCCTTTCTCACAATGTCCATACCATCTTTCCTTTCTCACAATGTCCATACCATCTTTCCTTTCTCACAATAGTCCATACCATCTTTCCTTTCTCACAATGTCCATTACCATCTTTCCTTTCTCACAATGTCCATACCATCTTTCCTTTCTCACAATGTCCATTACCATCTTTCCTTTCTCACAATGTCCATTACCATCTTTCCTTTCTCACAATGTCCATTACCATCTTTCCTTCTCACAATGTCCATACCATCTTTCCTTTCTCACAATGTCCATTACCATCTTTCCTTTCTCACAATGTCCATACCATCTTTCCTTTCTCACAATGTCCATTACCATCTTTCCTTTCTCACAATGTCCATTACCATCTTTCCTTTCTCACAATGTCCATTACCATCTTTCCTTTCTCACAATGTCCATACCATCTTTCCTTTCTCACAATGTCCATTACCATCTTTCCTTTCTCACAATGTCCATTACCATCTTTCCTTTCTCACAATGTCCATTACCATCTTTCCTTTCTCACAATGTCCATTACCATCTTTCCTTTCTCACAATGTCCATTACCATCTTTCCTTTCTCACAATGTCCATTACCATCTTTCCTTTCTCACAATGTCCATTACCATCTTTCCTTTCTCACAATGTCCATTACCATCTTTCCTGTCTCACAATGTCCATACCATCTTTCCTTTCTCACAATGTCCATTACCATCTTTCCTTTCTCACAATGTCCATACCATCTTTCCTTTCTCACAATGTCCATTACCATCTTTCCTTTCTCACAATGTCCATTACCATCTTTCCTTTCTCACAATATCCATACCATCTTTCCTTTCTCACAATATCCATACCATCTTTCCTTTCTCACAATATCCATTACCATCTTTCCTTTCTCACAATATCCATACCATCTTTCCTTTCTCACAATGTCCATTACCATCTTTCCTTTCTCACAATATCCATACCATCTTTCCTTTCTCACAATGTCCATTACCATCTTTCCTTTCTCACAATGTCCATTACCATCTTTCCTTTCTCACAATGTCCATACCATCTTTCCTTTCTCACAATATCCATA
Source organism: Conus canariensis (assembly GCA_033310375.1). Taxonomy (NCBI): domain Eukaryota; kingdom Metazoa; phylum Mollusca; class Gastropoda; order Neogastropoda; family Conidae; genus Conus; species Conus canariensis. The sequence goes on from CM065744.1 coordinate 48,721,520, forward strand.
CCATCTTTCCTTTCTCACAATGTCCATTACCATCTTTCCTTTCTCACAATGTCCATACCATCTTTCCTTTCTCACAATATCCATTACCATATTTCCTTTCTCACAATATCCATACCATCTTTCCTTTCTCACAATGTCCATTACCATCTTTCCTTTCTCACAATATCCATTACCATCTTTCCTTTCTCACAATGTCCATACCATCTTTCCTTTCTTACGATACCCACATCCATCATTCTTTTCTCAGTATGTCACATCCATCTTTCCCGTCTTATTACGCCCACACCCGTCTTCCCTTTCTCATGATATCCACAATCATCATTTGTTCTCATAATGTCCACAGTCATCATCCTGTCTCATGATGTCCACATCGGTCATTCCTCTCTCAAGATGTCCACACCCATCATTCCTTTCTCATGATGTCCACACTCATCATTCCTTTCTCATGATGTCCACACTTATCATTCCTTTCTCAGTGATGTCCACACCCATCATTCCTTTCTCATTATGTCCACACTCATCATTCCTTTCTCATGATGTCCACACTCATCATTCCTTTCTCAGTGATGTCCACACTCATCATTCCTTTCTCATGATGTCCACACTCGTCATTCCTTTCTCATGATGTCCACACTCATCATTCCTTTCTCAGTGATGTCCACACTCATCATTCCTTTCTCAGTGATGTCCACACTCATCATTCCTTTCTCATGATGTCCACACTCATCATTCCTTTCTCATGATGTCCACACTCATCATTCCTTTCTCAGTGATGTCCACACTCATCATTCCTTTCTCAGTGATGTCCACACCCATCATTCCTTTCTCATGATGTCCACATTCATCATTCCTTTCTCAGTGATGTCCACACCCATCATTCCTTTCTCAGTGATGTCCACACCCATCATTCCTTTCTCATGATGTCCACACCCATCATTCCTTTCTCAAGATGTCCACACCCATCATTCCTTTCTCATGATGTCCACACCCATCATTCCTTTCTCAAGATGTCCACACCCATCATTCCTTTCTCATGGTGTCCACACCCATCATTCCTTTCTCAAGATGTCCACACCCATCATTCCTTTCTCATGGTGTCCACACCCATCATTCCTTTCTCATGATGTCCACACTCATCATTCCTTTCTCAAGATGTCCACACCCATCATTCCTTTCTCATGATGTCCACACCCATCATCCCTTTCTCATGATGTCCACACCCATCATTCCTTTCTCAAGATGTCCACACCCATCATTCCTTTCTCGTGATGTCAACATTCATTCCTTTCTCAAGATGTCCTCGTTCATCATTCCTTTCTCAAGATGTCCACACCCGTCATTCCTTTCTCGTGATGTCAACATTCACCATTCCTTTCTCAAGATGTCCACGTTCATCAATCTTTTCTCATAATTATGTCCACACCCATCATTCCTTTCTCATGATGTCAACATTCATCATTCCTTTCTCAAGATGTCCACGTTCATCATTCCTTTCTCATAATTATGTCCACACCCATCATCCCTTTCTCAAGATGTCCACGTTCTTCATTCCTTTCTCATAATTATGTCCACACCCATCATTCCTTTCTCAAGATGTCCACGTTCATCATTCCTTTCTCATAATTATGTCCACACCCGTCATTCCTTTCTCGTAATTACCACACTCAATTTTCCACACCCATGATCTACTCGGTCATGTTTCCATTTTCATGATGTCGCCATCCATCTTTCCCATGATGTTCACACTCATCATTCCTTTCTTATGTTGTCCACACCTTCCTTTCCTTTCTCACGATGTTCACACTGATTTTGCCTTTCTCATGATGTCTACATCCATCTTTTCTTTTTCACGATATTTACTCATTCCTTTTTCATGATGTTCACACTCACTCCTTTCTTATGATGCCCACACCCATCTTTCCCATCTCACACAATAACTCTCTGTTCAATTTATTGTCCTCCTTCTGGTACAATATCTAAGCAACAAGTCATTGATCTAATAGATCAGCTTCCGCGTCCTTTTTTATTTTGGGAGACTTCAACGGGCACTCCCCCCTTTGGGGCAGCTCATATTCCTCACCTCGGGGTCTCATGCTGGAAGAGATCTTTAACGAACTGGACTTGTGTTGTCTAAATGACAAATCACCAACATACATGCATTCTTCAAATGGTACTCTTTCGTGTTTGGATTTGTCAGTGTGTGATCCTTCATTGGTTCTAGACTATGATTGGTCAGTTCACGATGATCTGCACGGGAGCGACCATTTCCCTGTAATACTTTCTCCAGTTTTGAAGGAACCTGTTTCCTTTCCTCAGTATTTTAGCTTTAAAAGGGCTAATTGGGATTTCTTTCGTTCAGCCATAACTGATAAGCTAGATGCTGAAATCGTCTTCCGATCAGATGATCCAGCGGAGTCCTTTACTAATGTTTTGTTATCATGTGCGAGAGATACCATCCCACTTACAAAACCAGGTCCGCAACTACCTGGTACGCCATGGTTCAACCAGGATTGTAAGAATGCTTGCAACGTTCGCAAGAGGGCCCAACGTTTAGTCTTTCAGCATCCTGTGGCCCCGACTGTTCAATCTTATCAGAGGAAAAAAAGCAAAGGCGAGGTTTGTTTGTAGAGGAAGTAGACGAGTGTCTTGGAGAAATTTCTGCTCTTCCCTCACATCAAACATTTCCAAGAAAAAGATCTGGAGAGTTGTTAAAAAAATTAGGGGCAAGAACAGCTGCCCTTCAATCCACCATTTAAAATTTGATGATACACTCATTACTGACAAACACGCTGTGGCTAACTTGCTAGCTTCCACCATAGAAACCAACTCTTCCTGTAGTCAAAAATCCACCGCGTTTTTAAAGATCAAAACGCAAGCAGAAAAAAAGAAGCTTGACTTTTCCTCACCCAATCAAGAAGACTACAACTTGCCCTTTAATCTAAATGAACTGATGTCTGCCTTGCAGGCGTGTCATGATTCTGCTCCTGGTCTTGATGAAATACATTATCAACTCTTAAAACACCTTCCTGACTCAGGTCTTAACATTCTGCTTCAAGTTTATAACCACGTTTGGACGTCTGGGTCTTTCCCAGCTTCATGGAAAAGGGCCGTAATTGTTCCCATTCCGAAGCCTGGGAAGGATCATTCAAACCCAACCAACTATCGTCCAATAGCCTTAACAAGCTGTGTTTGTAAAGTGATGGAAAAAATGGTAAATGGTAGGCTCATGTGGAAATTGGAAAGTGATGGGCTTTTAGCCATGGAACAGTGTGGTTTTAGAAAGCATCACTCTACCATGGACCATTTAATCAGATTGGAAACCACTATTCGAAACTCTTTTTTAGATAAAAAGCATGTTGTTGCCATTTTCTTCGACATAGAGAAGGCCTATGACACGACGTGGAAGTACGGAATCCTGTCAGACCTCCATCGGATGGGTTTCCGTGGCAATCTCCCAGTGTTCATAGAACAGTTTTTGGCAGACAGATCCTTCCAGGTCCGTGTGGGGACAACATTGTCAGAAATTCATGAGCAGGAACTGGGTGTTCCACAGGGTAGTATCCTTTTCCCAGCCCTGTTTAGTATAAAAATAAATGAGATTGTAAATTCTGTCAACCAAGGTTCAAACTGCTCTCTTTTTGTTGATGATTTTGCCCTTTATGCATCTGGGAAGACATTCGCTGGTGTACAGCGCCAGCTCCAGTTGTGTGTTTATAAAGTCCAACAGTGGGCAGTCGAAAATGGGTTCAAGTTTTCATCAGTTAAAACAGAGTGCATCCACTTTCACAATTTCAGACAACTTTTCCCGCCACCGGAAATTTTCATAGACAAGGCTAAAATTCCTGCTGTCACAGAAGCCGAATTTCTGGGTGTTACCTTTGACCAAAAATTGATTTTTAAAGCCCATACTCAGAAGTTGAAAAGATCGTGCCTCAAAGCCATGAATATCCTCCGTGTAGTGGCTCATACGGATTGGGGTGCAGACAAACGCACGCTTCTCCATCTTTACAGGGCGTTAGTTCGATCCAAGTTGGACTACGGCAGCATCATTTACGGCGCCGCTAGAGCCTCGTATCTAAAAGTCCTAGACCCAGTTCACCATCAGGGTCTTCGCCTCTGCCTTGGCGCTTTTCGTACTACACCTGTTCATAGCCTATATGCTGAGGCAGGAGAGTGTTCCCTCTCACATAGAAGAGTAAAATTAGCTTTGAATTACTACACACAGCTTTTTTCAGAACCAAACAACCCTGCCTACGACTGTGTTATGAATCCTCATTTCCAAGAGAAATATGAAAGCAGTCCATCCAGTATTCCCCCTTTTGGTATTCGCATCCTTCCTTTTCTGGAGGAGGCGGATATTGATGTTGGGGTCATCTCTGACGTTTCCAAGTTTCCTCAACAACCTCCTTGGACGTTTTCGTCTCCAGAAATTAGGTTTGATTTAACCGTGCAGCGCAAACAGAACACGAGTTACTTAATTTATAAACAATTATTTTTAGACATGTGTTCTAACCTTAAAGAACATGTTGTTATTTTTACTGATGGTTCAAAGTCCGATGTTGGTGTAGGGTCCTCCGCATATGTTCCAGCTTCGGGAGAAAAACTGTCCAAACACATTCCCTCTGAAAGCACTATTTACACTGCGGAACTTACTGCACTACTTTTGGCTTTGGAGTTGATCAGGCAGTCCCAGTCTAGGAAATTCCTTATTTGCACAGATTCTCTTTCGGCTTTAGAGGCTATAGGAGCAAGAAACATAAAACATCCGGCTCTTATCAAGTTTTTTACCATGTTTTCTTCATTAGTTTCAAGGGGTTTTGAGATTTTGTTGGCCTGGGTGCCAAGTCATGTGGGGATCAGAGGCAACGAAGAGGTGGATCGGCTTTCTAAAGAGGCTGTCAGTCTTCGTCCTTCTAAACTGCTTGTACCATCTTCAGATTTCAAAGGCAAAATAGCTTCGTATGTCAATTCTTTATGGGAGGAGGAGTGGAGCCTCCAAGAAAACAATAAGCTTCATCAAATACGTCCAGATTTAAAGGAACATCTTCCCATGGCTGCTGGCGGTCGAAAGGGAGAAACAGTATTGTGTAGATTGAGGACGGGTCATGCCTATTTTACTCATTCGTTTTTATTGAAGGGAGAAGACCCGCCTTTCTGTGTTGCCTGTGACAGTCAGATATCTGTCCAACATATTCTTTTAGACTGCTGGGATTTATACGACATTAGAAGGAAACATTACACTGCAGATAATATGAAGATTCTTTTCCGTGATGTTCCCCCTGACAATATTTTTAACTTCCTAAAAGAAGTGAATTTATTTCATCGTGTGTGAATTTGGTGTTGTTAGATTTTCTATACCCAGTATTGACTTTTGCAGATTACAGTTAGTGATATCAACGTGTTGGTTTTTAATCCTAGGATTGGTTCTTTTAATCTTTTTTAATGGGTTGGGTAAGGTTTTGCTTTTAATCCTTTTTTAACATATATACGTGGTAGTTTGAAACGTGGTGTCAGTCCTGAGATAACCTCTGCTGTTGACGGGACTATAATTTTTAATCTTAATTTCCCATCTCACAATATCTATACCCACCTTTCCTTTCTCAAGATGTTCGCACTCATCTTGTCTTTCTCACAGTGTCCACATCCATCTTTCATTCACGGTGTCTCCACCCATCTTTACTTTCTCATTATGTCCAGATCCAATTTCCTCTTGTCAGTATGTCCTTATCCATCATTACATTTCATAATGTCCTCAGCCTTTTTTCCTTAGTGTCCATAACCATCTATTCTTTCTCACGATGTCCACATCCGTCTTTGCCTGTTACGATGTCCACACCGATCCTTTGTATGTTTCTTACTCTGTAAGAGACGCATTCGGATACATTTTTCTTTTCTTTCCATCCTCGTGATGTCATTTATCTTTCCATACTCGTGATAATCACACCGTGGTACTTCAGCCGTATACATAAGCAGTGATATTGTAGCCATGTTACTTTTGACGTAAGCCGTAGGATATCCGTGCACTCCTTGCAACATGTTTCTTAATCCGTGATGTGTAGGGTGTCCGTGCGCACGTGGCACCATGTTACTTTCGCCGTTAATTGTAGGATACCCAGTCCATACCCGGCACTGTTACTTTCGCTACGAGGTGTAGGATACTCGGTGCACGCCTGACACTATGTTGCCTTCGCCGTGAAGTGTAGGATACTCGGTGCACGCCCGACACTATGCTACTTTCGCCGTTAAGTGTGGGATACCCGATCTTTGCCTAACGCTATGTTAATTTCGCCGTTAAATGTAGGATACCCGGCGCAAGCCTGGTATGTTACTAACTCTGTAAAGTGTGAAACATTTTTGCACGCTTGGCACCGGCACTGTGGCAGCATCAGTTTCCCCCGTCAGTTCAGAACCTTGGAATGCTTTGATTAAAAAGAAAAAAAATAACAAATCAGCTGTCTGTAATGTTGATTCAGTCACTTCATCTTGTTGTCCAGCAGACCACCTGGAGCCATATCAGGGCTGTCGTCATGCAGAGGACAGAGTTTTGTCAGCGCACACACACACACACACACACACACACACACACACACACACACACACACACACACACACACGCATACACACACAAACGCGCGCGCGCGCGCGCAAATGCGTTGTGGACGAGCGCGCCACGCGCGAGCGCGCCGCGCGTTAGCGCGCCGCGAACACACACACACTTGTGCTCGCGCGCATGCACGCACGCGCTCGCGAACCCACCGACACACACACACACACACACACACACACACACACACACACACACACACACACACACACACGCACGCACACACCCGCAGGCACGCAGGCAGGCACACACGTGTACACGCACACGCACACGCACACACACACATACACGCACACACACACTCGCACAGAGAGAGAGAGAGAGAGAGAGAGAGAGAGAGAGAGAGAGAGAGAGAGCGGTATACGTTCATTATAGTCATGCAAACCAAAGCAAGTTATACCAGCTGGACAATTGGTATCTTAGCACTTACAAAACTAAGTCATGCCGAATGCGTCAGCCATTGGATTTTGCCATAAGTCAACATGAATTTCAACATTGGCCTGATGATTGCTTTCTCTCTCCCATTGTTTTTAGGGTTTTGGTGGTTTGGACAGCGGCTTCGGTTAATTAATTCCTGTCTGCTTTCCTTATTTTGGGCCTTTGTTTTTTTTCTTTATCGGTTGATGCAGTTGATTGAATTATTGCTCACTGGGATCATCACGATCGTAAGTCGTGACAGTGATTGTATACGGACGTAAAGAACTATTTCTGTGTGAAAACTCCTTCGTGATAAAACCTGGCAGTCAGCTGGGGGCACTACGGGAGGAAAAGCGAGGGCTGCTTCTGTTTCTCATTCCTGCCGATTTGTGATCGTTTCGAGCAGATTTCTTGCACGCTCGGTTTTTTTTTTCCTTGAACACGTTGTATTTCATTTGCATTTCCTCGAAGTCGGAGTTTGTTTTTTTCCATGCCCTCCCAGCCCCCCTTTTACACTGAAATATGTAACTGTTTTAAACCACGTGTTTATTCTTCCCTTCTCATTTGACCATACTGGATTTGTGATATGAAAAGGAATGTTGAAGGACCTATAAGATGCACATATTAATCACAGTTAGCAATGATCGTGGACTTCAGAAGCTCGTGTGGAACGATCGTCAGTTTAGCTCCTTGTTCCATGACATGGCGGCACCTTGTGACGGCCATAACCCCTTTTTTTATTCCCGTCTCTAGCATCGGTTTTAGAACTGTCTCCCACATTTTCCCCTTTCTTTCTTTCCTTTCTTTCTTTGTTCCATATATCTGTTCCTTGTTTAGCATGTGGACAAGACAAAAAATGACGTTTTATTAATGGGTAAGCAGTCTGGGTCTACTGGTTGACGAAACTCTCCTTTCAACGACTCTCTTCCCTTGCATTACTCGCACCTTCCACGTCGAGCGCAGAAGAATCGGTTCCTTCCGTTTCTGTTTTAGTGAAGAAGCTGTCTCTACTCTTATGCGCGCTTTTTTCAGTGTACACTAGATAACGGAAAATCTTTTCTAGTCCAGAGGATCTAGCCTTAATAAAATTAAAAAAAAAACCCCAGTGCTTCACGACGTGTTTTCGGATCCTCTGACCATGCTTGAGTTGCAGCTGTCTCTTTTGTCTCCCTTCGCCGGTCGCGCGTTGAAAAGAGATATTCCAGTCTCTCTCTCTCTTGCCATTTGAGTCCCGTGAAGACCAGGCTCCAGGGTGTCACTCTGAACCCCTTAGTCTGTCCAGACCTCTTCATCTTCGTTCTGTTGCTGACATCCATATCTACAGACTTCCTTCTTTCAGGCCCAAACCATACAGCCAGCGTTCTTCTTTCTGACATGCGCATGTACAGACTTCCTTCTTTCAGGCCCAAACCATACAGCCAATGTTCTTCTTTCTGACATGCGCATGTACAGACTTCCTTCTTTCAGGCCCAAACCATACAGCTAATGTTCTTCTTTCTGACATGCGCATGTACAGACTTCCTTCTTTTAGGCCAAAATCCTACGGCCAGCGTTTTTCTTTCATACCAGGGTCCCTCCATCTGTAACCAGCTCCCTTTCTCTGTTCGCCGAGCAGACCTGACCACAGGTTTTAAAGCTTTCCGAAAACTGTTCCTTCGAAGAAGCGTTCTCACCCTTACCTAAAACCTTTTATTTAGTTTACGTCTTCTCTGACTGTTGGGCTTAGAGTGAGTGAGAGAGAGAGAGGGAAAGAGAGAGAGAGAGAGAGAGAGAGAGAGAGAGAGAGAGAGGGAGTGTGTGTGTGTGTGTGTGTGTGTGTGTGTGTGCGTGTGTGTGTGTGTGTGTGTGTGTGTGTGTGTGTGTGTGTGTGTGTGTATGCATGCACGCTTGTGCGTTCATGTGCATTCGAAATTTATGTGCTCAGCTCCATTGTTTACGAAATTTTGTTTAATCGTCTTGTCATGACAGTTGTGATATGCTGGACATATAGCAGCAGCAGCTGCAGTAGTGTAGTAGCAGCAGTAGTAGTAGTAATTGTAGTAGTAGCAAAAGTTGTGGCGTAACACCACCAGAAATAGCAGTATTTGAAGTAGCAGAACTCGTAAGCAAAACATAATACTGATAATTGCGATAGGTGTAATGTCGCTAATAATTACTGCCAGGTTGACAAGTTTCCGTGTGGTTAATACGAAATCAAATTTAAAACGAGGTGGAGGGGTGGGTGGGTGGGGCTGACCCATATTCTTACAAGCTTCAACGTGATTCATGTTCAGCGACATTTTAAACGAATTCAGGGGAATTACTTAGTGACTTGTGCTCTGGCAGGTTTTGAGTACAGTTGGTATATGGCATTGAAAACGAGGTGTTAAGAATTCTGACCTCTGTCGGCATGCTTATCTCTAACCTTGAATTTAGTTCAGGAGAATTTGGTTGGTGTTAACGCCGTAAGAGCTCGTGCAGTCGGTGAATAATAAACTCGGAAGGGAAGCTAGGAGATTGGTAACAAACAAACGAGCAGTGTGACATGTTCAGCAGAAAAAAAAAACCGCACAGAACACCTTCCCTGTGCCACTTACATTATCTTTCAGCTACCACACCGTAGGTGAATAAACAACATACGCACACGACCACACTGAACAGTTACCTCAGTTTTAACAATGGTCAGGGATTGGTAAGACAACACGTATACTTACATTTAGTGTCAGGTTATGCTCATAAAAAGAGAAAGGATCCCTTTCTTCCATTTAGGGCATAGCATCGAATGCAGAAAGGCTGCTGTAACTTTGAAACTCTTGCACATCTTTTAAAGAGTTCTGTTGATGGTAAAGGTTTTAATCGGATACATGCTTTGTCGCTTACACACACACACACACACACGCACGCACGCACGCACGCACACACACACACACACCCCACACCACACACCACACACACACACACACACGCACACACACCACACACACACACACCACACACAACACACACACACACACACACACACACACACATAGAACAAAAACGCACGCGCACCCGCACGCACAACAAACACACGCACGCTCACACACACACACACACACACATACACGCGTGCGCGCGCGCACGTACACACACACACACACACACACACACACACACACGCACGCACGCACGCACACTCTTCTCTCTCTCTACACAACACATACAGAGAGAGAGAGAGAGAGAGAGAGAGAGAGAGAGAGAGAGGACAGACAGACAGACAGAAGACAGACAGACGGAAAGACGGACAGACAGCGACAGGTGGGGGTGGGGGACATGGAGAGAGAGAGAGAGAGAGAGAGAGCGACGGACGGACGGGGAGGGGAGATAAG
>CM065744.1:48736887-48776887 GCA_033310375.1 Conus canariensis
TTTCATCGCAAGCTTGCTTTTTCTCCCTCGCTCCATTTCACTTAATCTGTACGTTATTTATAAATTCAGCCATAAAGTAACTCCCTGTGAACCCCTCACCCTCCCCCCACCAACCCTTCCCCCGTTCCCTGCTGCTTCTGATGATCTTTTAGAGTTGAACACTTTTGAACTCTCTCTGCACGAGAGGCCAGAACAGCTGTTTTACTTTTTTCTTCAGTTGAAATCCTTGCTCGCTGCTTGAGAAAAGTTCGGTATTAAATAATTTTCTTGCATTCACCGAGGATGGAGGGGGAGGGGATCCTGGTGGGAGGGGGTAGGGTTTTTTTTTTTTTTGGGGGGGGGGGGGGGTGATGCTTTGGGTAGGATGGGAGGTAATTTGATTCGAAAGTTTCTTTCAAGGTGTAAAAGTGTGTAGAATTCAGGTCGTATGGTCAAAAATTCTTGATCGTTGTAGCATCGTTTCCATCAGACGACGAAGTCACGTCAATGAGATTTTACAACCATGTTTCCTACATCTGATTGAACCATCGGGTTCGCGTTTTCTTTAGAAAAAAAAATGGAATACCCCTCTTCCTCAGCACATTATTTTTAACTGTCGCACAGATGATGGAGACTAAAGAATCAGGCTAGGATGACAATGGACAGATGACAAAAATAACTATAAGAAAACACAACTACTACTATTACTGTTGCTACTGTTGCTACTCCTGATGATGATAATATCAAATAGTTGTCATTATAATGATGATAATAATAGTGAACTTGTGTCCATGGCGCCGGTAGCCGATGCGATTAAGAACCACGCAATTATCTGTTGTGAGATTTCATTGGAGACATCTGCCAACACATCTCCCACCCCACACTGCTACTTCCTCAACTTTCCACCCCATTCTTTTCCCCGTCCACCCGCCTGGCCTTTTCAGAAATTGGATACGTCACGTGGCTGTCTTCCCTTTCCGTGCTCCCCCGCATTACCTCCACCCCTAACTCCATGTGGACCCGCACGCACACATACATACACATACAGACAGACAGACACAACACACAAATACGTGCGCGCGCGAGCAAACAAACGCACGCACGCACGTGCGCGCGCGCGCGCGCGCGCGCACACACACACACACACACACACACACACACACACACACACACACACACAAATACAGAGACCGCGCGGGCACTCCTGTTGTTTGGCATCACAAGCAGCAATAGCGGTCAGTATCAAATCTGCAAGCGGCTGTGCTGTAAGCGAATTAACAGAATTGTGGATTTTTTTTCATCTACAAAGCGAGGTATTTTCAAGTCCTAGACGTCGTAACCTCTCAATCTACACATTTCTCCTGACCCCACTGTTCTGTCCTGTCGGACGTCTGTCGTCTTCGTCCTACCGATTGTTAACTGATGCTACTAGCGTTTATATCATTATGTAACAGCCCACTTAATCCCTTCCGAACGTCTGTTCCCTCCGTCCCCCCCCCCATTCCCCTCAGTTCCTTCATGGCTCCTCGTTCACTGATGCACCCACGCTTCCTTTCTTTCTAGGAGTGAAACGGGAGTTCACAACATCCTAAAGGACGTTGGAGATCCCACGAAACTCATTCCTGCACAAATTTACATTCTCTGAGTGTCCTGACACAAATTTACATTCTCTGAGTATCCTGACACAAATTTACATTCTCTGAGTATCCTGAAAGAACTTTCCAGTGTTGCCAGCCTGTGAACACGGTTCTTCTGTAAGGAGTTTCTGAATGATACTTTTTTAAACCTGCTTGACCGTCCGCTGAATGTGTATTTTTTCACCTCGGTCATCTTGGTCATCCTGTGAGCCAGTCTGCAGCACACCTCTCGCCTACAACTCACATTGTACAGTGGGAACCTTATGCCAAAAGAATGGGTGGGTAGGGTGGGGGTAGGACTCTTTTAGTGCAAACTGTTACAGTTTTTTTACGACATTGTGCTGGTAAATTCCTTTTTCTTTCGCTTTTCTTTATTACTTTTTTGTCTTCGTGTCTTCACTGTCGTTTTCCCCTGTCTCTATGGCCTAGCCTGTAAGATGTGTTTCAAACACTCTGCATACTTCTTTCATTCGCCGCAAAGGAATGCATGGGAGAGAGGGTGGGTGGGTGGGTGAGGATTTCGCATTGTAAATTGTGCCCCTGTCTTCTAGAAATCTGATGCTACTAATTTCTTCTTTTGTGTCACTCTCTTTGACTTTGCTTTGTTCTTAAATTTGGGTTTAATGTTCTTTTTTCTCTTAGTACTGTTGCCAACCGCTTTTCCGTATTTGTGGTCAGTTCATCTTACTGTGGTCTGGAAAGCATTTTCTTTTTTCTTTTCTCTTGATCAACTTTGTAAGATGCATGTTCTTCCTTGTAGTATGGTGACAAGGTAGTGAAAGCTTCACCACTGGAACAGGCACTTGCTGTCCATTCTGCGGTGCTGTTCATTAATTAGGCATTTCATGTATCTTTGTTCCGTTGGAATTTTCTCAAAAGGATTTTCATCGTTTAAAAAAAAAATCTGAGTGAAATGATAGAAATGGTCGGTGCACTTAACATGGCTTAGTTTTATCCGACTGAAAGACTGCAGCATGGAAATGGATGTTTTGAATGTGTACCTGAAATTCGTATGTAAATCTGAGTTTTCCCTTGACGGGAGTGACTTCTTGGTGTTGTTGTTTGTTTGCTTGCATTTTGGGGGGGGGGGGGGGGGGACGTGTTGAAGCCCTGGAAATGCTCTCTGTGGTCTGCTCGTTGTACTGAAATAGACGTTGTCCGTGCCCATCTCCGATATTGCCATTTTAGTTTTGTATCTGTTAATGTTTTCAAATTTGAGTGATTTATTTCTCCTCAAAGCACTAACATTCTTGGCGTGATGATTGTGGAGCCGGTATGCCAAGACTTTGTTGTTTTTCACCACATATCCGGACGAGCACGGTCTGACAAGACCTTCCTTAGTGTGTACCCAGCCCTCCAAAGTCCGATGATGTATGGAGGTTTGTTTAACGTTTGTCAAAGACCCTTTCCTCTTTAACTGAAATTTATAAAACACGGGTACGCGCACGCGCGCGGGCGAGCGCGACCACACACACACACACACACACACACTCACACACACACACACACACACACACACACACACATATATATATATATATATATATATATATTCACGCAAACACACACACACACACACACACACCACACACACACACACACACACACAAATACACACACACAAGTACACACACACACGCACACGCACGCACATACACACACGCACGCACACGTAATATACAGTTTCTTGACCGTTTCCTCCGTTCAACATTCCACGGGCTGTGTTCACTTCTTGCGTAACACTTTAGCTTAAGGGTTAACTTCCGTTTAGCTCTTTGTACCATAGGTCAACAGTGGTCAAGATTCTGCACCTGGTTGAGTTAGCCTCTGTTTCTGAGTTCTCCAGGCTTTGTGCTGTCCACTTTTTCTGAGTGTAACCAAGGTGCACCTCAATGTTATTTCCTTGCCATTCCGTGAAACTCACCGCTCGTGATACCGCTCTTAGAATTCAACAGTTTCTTATTGCTGCGATTTCTTTTGTGAAACCGGTGCAAGTATTCGACAATGTTTCGTTGCTGAGATTTCTTGCGCAACCGTCGAATCAGTATTAAAGCTGATCCAGTATAGACCCTGTGCACAGCCAGGTTAGGTGTGAGCTTCTATTCAGGTTGAGCGTCAACGCTCACCAAGCAACAGGAGAGTCGGTGGGAGGAGGTGGGGGATGGAGGGGAAGAGAGGTAAGGTAGGGGGTTTATGCAACACCACACCGATACCATCAGACGTGAAGCTCCAGGTGTATGTGAACTGGTCCTACAATGGCCTGGATGCTTTACCTGACCTTACTGTTTGATGGGGTGGGTACGGGTATTGGTGGGAGATGGGGATGGTGGGGTTGCTGAGGCAGTTATGTTGAATCGCGTTGATTACAACAAATCTTGGCCTTTAAAAAAAGTTTTGATCCATGTTAGTTTTGAGTCTCCGTCTCAGCATTAACTGGCATTTCTTTTTTCTTTTTTTTCTTTAAGAGTTATTACGGCCCGAATATGGTTTACGTCTGATCCACCCAAAATACATCAATTCAGATAGTACCGCTTATATCTCTTTATAGATATCCCGCTTTTGCCCCTATTTTCACTCACGTAGGATTTTCTGATGCTCATCACAACACTTTTTTAACCTTTTTTCCTTTGCTTCTCATTTGCATTCTTTCACACATCAACATATTGTACTTTTCAGGCCAGTTTTCTCTCTACTCCCTACTGTTCAAGTTCACTCCTTGATGATCTCCAGAGATCTTTCGCATTATCGTATAAACATGTGGTGGACATGCTGACAGGGTTTGATCTTTGGCGTTATCGTACAAACATGTGGTGGACATGCTGACAGGGTTTGATCTTTGGCGTTATCGTACAAACATGTGGTAGACATGCTGACAGGGTTTGATCTTTGGCGTTATCGTACAAACATGTGGTGGACATGCGGACAGGGTTTGACACACCAGCACCAGTTTCCATCTCCAACCAGTGGCAGTTTCTCGCTTTTCCATTGCAGTTGTTTTCTTAATTTTTTTTTTGTGGATTTGAACCTGAGGCCCTTCAGTTTCTCCCCTCCTTTCATTCTTTAGCCCTTTTGCATAACCGCCCATACCCCTTGTTTCCATATTCCCCATCCTCCCGCCCATACCCCTTGTTTCCATATTCCCCATCCTCCCGCCCATACCCCTTGTTTCCATATTCCCCATCCTCCCGCCCATACCCCTTGTTTCCATATTCCCCATCGTCCTATGCCAAATTTGGTCTTTTCACACTACACCTCTAACCTATAAAATCCAGTCTAATCCCTTCTCATTCTTCTCTGCCATACACAGTTCCTTTTATACATTGCTGACCTATTCTTCTGCATTGCTACGAACTTACAATACCGTCGTTTCCATCGTCACCCCTTGACTTTTCTTTCGGCGGTCTTGAACAGTAGGATGGACGTACCATATTCAGCTCCATCCCGTTCTCCCCTTCCTGTCCCGCCCGTCATTTATCATTAATATGTTCTTCTCCCAACCATCATTCATTCTCTTACACTCCTTTCCTCCTTCAGAGCATCATACAGGAGTTTCACGTTGTCTCCTCCTCACACCCATTGATCTTCGTTCTCCTTTTCTTCACTCCTCCACCCTTCATCCTTCTCACGGCCCCAGTTCCCGTTCCGTCTGTCAGTGATCATTCTCATGTTCTCTTCTCCTCGTCTTGTTCTTCATTTACTACAGTCATGTTCTGCCCCCGTCCTACACTCAACATTTTTAGGGTCTTCTTCGTGTGAACCGTTCGTTATCAACGCGTTCTGGTCTTCTCATTTCGTCTCATTCTGTCATTCTGTGCTGATTGTGCCGACTGTTACTCAGTCTCTGTCCTGTTTTCATCATTCTGTGCTGATGGTGCCGACTATTACTCAGTCTCTGTCCTGTTTTCATCATTCTGTGCTGATGGTGCCGACTATTACTTTGTCTCTGTCCTGTTTTCATCATTCTGTGCTGATGGTGCCGACTATTACTCAGTCTCTGTCCTGTTTTCATCATTCTGTGCTGATTGGTGCCGACTATTACTCAGTCTCTGTCCTGTTTTCATCATTCTGTGCTGATGGTGCCGACTATTATCTCAGTCTCTGTCCTGTTTTTCATCATTCTGTGCTGATTGTGCCGATATTACTCAGTCTCTGTCCTGTTTTCATCATTCTGTGCTGATGGTGGCGACTATTACTCAGTCTCTGTCCGTTTTCTCATTCTGTGCTGATGTGCCGACTTTTACTCGTCTCTGTCCTGTTTGCATCATTCTGTGCTGATTGTGCCGATTTCTACTCAGTCTCTGTCCTGTTTTCATCATTCTGTGCTGATGTGCCGACTATTACTCAGTCTCTGTCCTGTTTTCATCATTCTGTGCTGATTGTGCCGACTATTACTCAGTCTCTGTCCTGTTTGCATCATTCTGTGCTGATGGTGCCGACTATTACTCAGTCTCTGTCCTGTTTTCATCATTCTGTGCTGATTGTGCCGACTATTACTCAGTCTCTATCCTGTTTTCATCATTCTGTGCTGATTGTGCCGACTATTACTCAGTCTCTGTCCTGTTTTCATCATTATGTGCTGATAGTGCCGACTATTACTCAGTCTCTGTCCTGTTTTCATCATTCTGTGCTGATGGTGCCGACTATTACTCAGTCTCTGTCCTGCTGATACTCAGTCTCTGTCCTGTTTTCATCATTCTGTGCTGATGGTGCCGGCTATTACTCAGTCTCTGTCCTGTTTTCATCATTCTGTGCTGATGGTGCCGGCTATTACTCAGTCTCTGTCCTGTTTTCATCATTCTGTGCTGATGGTGCCGGCTATTACTCAGTCTCTGTCCTGTTTTCATCATTCTGTGCTGATGGTGCCGACTATTACTCAGTCTCTGTCCTGTTTTCATCATTCTGTGCTGATGGTGCCGACTATTACTCAGTCTCTGTCCTGTTTTCATCATTCTGTGCTGATGGTGCCGACTATTACTCAGTCTCTGTCCTGTTTTCATCATTCTGTGCTGATGGTGCCGACTATTACTCAGTCTCTGTCCTGTTTGCATCATTCTGTGCTGATGGTGCCGACTATTACTCAGTCTCTGTCCTGTTTGCATCATTCTGTGCTGATTGTGCCGACTATTACTCAGTCTCTGTCCTGTTTGCATCATTCTGTGCTGATGGTGCCGACTATTACTCAGTCTCTGTCCTGTTTGCATCATTCTGTGCTGATGGTGCCGACTATTACTCAGTCTCTGTCCTGTTTGCATCATTCTGTGCTGATGGTGCCGACTATTACTCAGTCTCTGTCCTGTTTGCATCATTCTGTGCTGATGGTGCCGACTATTACTCAGTCTCTGTCCTGTTTTCATCATTCTGTGCTGATGGTGCCGACTATTACTCAGTCTCTGTCCTGTTTGCATCATTCTGTGCTGATGGTGCCGACTATTACTCAGTCTCTGTCCTGTTTGCATCATTCTGTGCTGATGGTGCCGACTATTACTCAGTCTCTGTCCTGTTTGCATCATTCTGTGCTGATGGTGCCGACTATTACTCTGTCTCTGTCCTGTTTGCATCATTCTGTGCTGATGGTGCCGACTATTACTCTGTCTCTGTCCTGTTTGCATCATTCTGTGCTGATGGTGCCGACTATTACTCAGTCTCTGTCCTGTTTGCATCATTCTGTGCTGATGGTGCCGACTATTACTCAGTCTCTGTCCTGTTTTCATCATTCTGTGCTGATGGTGGCGACTATTACTCAGTCTCTGTCCTGTTTTCATCATTCTGTGCTGATGGTGGCGACTATTACTCAGTCTCTGTCCTGTTTTCATCATTCTGTGCTGATGGTGGCGACTATTACTCAGTCTCTGTCCTGTTTTCATCATTCTGTGCTGATTGTGCCCACTATTACTCGGTCTCTGTCCTGTTTTCATTACGGCCATCATTCTCACGCTCTTCTCTTTCCTTCGCTTTCCTCATCCGTCTTTCGTTCATCAGTGTCGCACCATCCATCCTTCTATCATTCATCTTTCCTGTGTTCTTCTCTTCCCCACAGTCATCATTCTCACAGTCTTCTCCCGTCCGCATTCACCATTCTCACATCTCGCCCCCCACCCCTCCAGTCCCCCAGTCCAGTGTGCATCATTCTCGTCTCTTTCCCCCGTCCGACATTCCTCATTTTCACGTTTCCCTCAGTTCAACATTTATTGTTATCACCTTTTCCCACTGTCCAACATTGGTCATTCTCACGTTTTCTCCCCCAGTCCTTTACTCATTATTTTCAAACCCCCCCCCCCCCCCCCCAATTCTCCCTGTCCGCATTCATCTATCCACAACTTTCCTCAGGTCCAGAGTTTTCATTTTACGTTTTCCTCCTCCAGCGTTCATTGTTTTCAGCGTCATTCCTCCCCATGACGTTCGTCATTCACCATTCCCACTTTCTCTTCTCAAATGTCGTCTGTCGTTCGTCGTTCTCTCTTCTTCTTTTACGATCGCGTCCAGCTCACATGTGCTCTCGTTCCCTTTCATTCCATTCATCATTAGATTATTCTGACGATGTCCGATTTTCATGTACTCCTGATTCCCACGTTCTTCCCTCTTCTCTCCCTTCTCTCATCCAGTTTACCCATTCATCATTCTCACCTTCCCTTTCCTCTGTTTGCAAACACTCATTCATTCTTTGTTTCCTTTGTTTCTGCTGGCCGTCACTGCGCCATTCCACGCTGTCCAGTGGTCAGTATCCATCGGCCTCACATCCTCTCTTCAACGCTGTCCAGTGGTCAGTAATCATCGGTCTCACACTCCTCTCTTCAACGCCGTCCAGTGGTCAGTAATCCATCGGTCTCACACTCTTCTTCAACGCCGTCCAGTGGTCATTAATCCATCGGTCTCCACCACTCTATCTTCAACGCCGTCAGTGCTATTAATCATCGGTCTTCACTCCTTCTCTTCACGCCGTCCAGTGGTCCTTGATCCATTGGTCTCACACTCCTCTCTTCAACGCTGTCCAGTGGTCATTGATCATCGGTCTCACACTCTCTCTTCAACGCTAGTCCAGTGGTCATTGATCCATTGGTCTCACACTCCTCTCTTCAACGCTGTGCAGTGGTCATTGATCCATCGGTCTCACATCCTTCTTCAACGCTGTCCAGTGGTCATTGATCCATTGGTTCCACTCCTTCTTCAACGCTGTCCCAGTGGTCATGTAATCCATCGGTTTTCACATCCTTCTTCAACGCCGTCGTGTCATGATCCATCGGTCTCACACTCTCTCTTCAACGCCGTCCAGTGGTCATTAATCCATCGGTCTCACCACTCTCTCTTCAACGCAGTTCCAGTGGTTCATTAATCCATCGGTCTCACACTCCTTCTTTCTTTTCCTTCTTTTCCGTTCTTATCGTTCTCCGTTATTTTCCCATCCAGTTCCGTCCGTCACCTTTCATACATCATTTTCATTCTCACGTTCTTCTTTTACCTTCTCTGTTCATAGATACCACTTTCTCTTTTCATCCCACCCTCATTCAGGATTGTGTACGATTTAATCTCGATCATGAGTCAATCTCATGCCTCCTGTCGCCTGCTTTCATCATTTCCACGTTTGCCTGTTTTCTTCCAATCGGGCCATATCGCCGTCCTCAATTTCTTGCCTCCTCTTATCACGTGCATTCATCACTCTCACGGTTTGTTTCCGATGACTTCTTCATCATTTTCACGTTCTTCTCCATCTCTCTTTCATCATGCTCGCGTTCTCCTTTTCTCCTGTCTTTACATTCTTTTTCTCCGTCGTTATTCACTCCCTTTTTTCCTTGTTGTCCTTCTTTCGTCATTCTTACGCTCTTTCTCAACCCGTCATACTTACAATGTTCTAGCCCGTCGATCATTCGCCGTATTCTGTTCCGTCAGTCAGTCAAACCTTCTCGGGTTCTTGTTCTCATTGTGTCTGTTGTTCATATTCCTTTCTTCATTCCTTCCTTTTCATCTTTACGTTCTCCTGTTATGTTGTTCAGACATCATTTCTTCCGTTAACGTCTTCTCATGTTTAATCAATCATTTCTTCCGTTACGTCTTCTCATTCTTCTAATCCGTCTGTCATCGCTGCTTCTAGCCCTCTCCATTTCTCACGTTCTTCCCGTCCTAGTCGTTATTTTCACGTCCTCTCTATTCATCTCGTCCATTTTGCGTTTTTCTTCTCACTGCGTCCATAATCACCACTATTTCTTCCTGTATTGAATCATCCTGAAAATATCTTACTTTTATATGGTCCATTGTCCTGACGCTGTTTTCTCTCTTCCTCTCTTCTTGTCCCGTCCCTGTTCATCATTTTCACTTTTCTTCTTTTCACCTCGTGAAACTTTATTTTCTCGTTTCATTTCCCCCAGTTTTGTCCATCATGGATCGTTTCACGCTGTTCTGTTTTCACGTATCTATCATAATCCTGCTGCTCTCCCTTTTTCCTCTCCTGAACTCGTCTTCTGTCCATCTCCTGCTACTGTCCTGTCCACCGTTCACCCTGTTCACATTCTCCTCTTCGTCTGTCTTCATGGATATTACGTTACCTCATCCACCTCATTCCTATTGTCTGTTGCTCATTCATTCACGTTTTATTCTTTCCTACTTCCTTCTTGTGTTCTTACATTCCGTTTTTATCCAGTCCATTATACGTTCTTTTTACGTACTTTTAATCTGTCTGAACTGTTTTTCATCCTTCTTCGTCTTCATCCCAGTGTCGTCTTCTTCATTTCTCCATTTCTTCTCATCTTCCTTTTCTTATGATTTTCACATTATCTTCACGTTCCCCATTCATCATTCATCATTCTCACGCTCTAATCCCGTCTGTCGTTCATTGTGTTCACATTCTCCTCCAGTCAGTCACATTATCTTCACGTCCCCCATTCATCATTCATCATTCTCACGCTCTAATCCCGGCTGTCGTTCATTGTGTTCACATTCTCCTCCAGTCAGTCACATTATCTTCACGTCCCCCATTCATCATTCTCACGCTCTGATCCCGGCTGTCGTTCATTGTGTTCACATTCTCCTCCAGTCAGTCACATTATCTTCACGTCCCCCATTCATCATTCTTCACGCTCTGATCCCGGCTGTCGTTCATTGTGTTCACATTCTCCTCCAGTCAGTCACATTATCTTCACGTCCCCCATTCATCATTTCATCCACGCTCTAATCCCGGCTGTCGTTCATTGTGTTCACATTCTCCTCCAGTCAGTCACATTATCTTCACGTCCCCCATTCATCATTCTCACGCTCTAATCCCGGCTGTCGTTCATTGTGTTCACATTTCTTTCCAGTCATTCAGTCATTATTTTCCAGTTCCACTGACATCATTCATCGCTTTCACGTTTCTCTTTGTCAGTCGTTTTCAAGACCTCCGGTGTATTCATGCTCTTCTCCAGTCAGTCATGTATCGTGTCCTCATTCTTCTGCGGCAGTTATTCATTTTCACGTTCTTCTATCGTCAATCATTCTTCGTTTTCACGTTCATCTCCCGTCAGTCATTTATCATTTTCACGTTCTTCCTTTTGTCAATCGTCATTTCACGTTAAATCATAGCAACAAAGTTGTTGCTAACACAAAAATTGTATTAAAAAAGTTTTTTTTCTCGTCAATCTGAAATATCTGAATCCAAAAATGTGCACAACGTGTGTAAAAGAAATTAAGAAAAGCTGTAAACTCCCATTGTAACCTGTTAATTTGAAGCATTGCCGTCATGAGATCTTTTGAAAAGCACAGAGATTGAGACTATATCTGTTCATCAAAGACCAAAATCGTATATTACATACCAGATTTTGAAAGAATAATCGACGTCTTTCTTTCGCGTAAAAGTATGTTGGAATTTTATTTGTTGTTTAAAAAAAAGCCAGACGATCGTAGCCTCAGAAAAATAGTTTTATAGCCCTAGTACGTCAGGCGCGTTAAACAAAAATTGATGCACATGACATGATAAATTCGAAGAAAAAATAAGTTGCACTATTTGTTTACTTATGAAGTCAATCAGTTCAAAGTCATGCTGCAAGACTCGAGCAGAGAGCAAGCGGTGAAGTGCCAGTGAGCTACTTAACACTCACACTGATTTCCAGTGAGGACACGTTGTCGTGTGTGTGTGTGAGTGTGTGTGTGTGTGTGTGTGTGGTGTGTGTGTGTGTGTGTGATTGAGTGTTTGTGTGTGTGCGTGTCGGGAGGAGAGAGAGAGAGAGAGAGAGAGAGAGAGAGAGAGAGAGAGAGAGAGAGAGAGTGTGTGTGTGCGGTGTGTGTGTGTAGTACGTCTTGCGTGTGCATCTTGCATGCGCGCGCGCATGGTTGAATATGTGTATGTGTGCGTGCGCGCACGCGCATGGTTGTATATGTATATGTGTGCGAACGGCGCGCGCGCGTGCATGTGTGTGTGCGTGCGCGTGTGTGTCGTTTGTGTGTACGCGTTGCGGTGTGTGTGTGTGTGTGTGTGTGTGTGTGTGTGTGTGTGTGTGGTATGCGTTTTGCGTGCGCGCACGCGCGCGTAGTTGTATATGTATATATTAGTGCGTGTCACAGGACTGTTTATAGGTCCATGTGTGCGTGCGAGCGCTCGCTTGCGCTTGTGTGTATATGTAGGCACATGCGTGTGGGTTGTGTGTCCGCGCGCGTTGCTCTGTGTGTGTGTGTGTGTGTGTGTGTGTGTGTGTGTGTGTGTGTGTTTTCGCTCGCGAGCCCGCTTACATGTTTGTGTGTATGTGTGTGTGTGTGTTGTGTGGTGTGTGTGTGTGTGAGGGGGGGGGGGGGGGGGGTGGGGTGGAGTGATGAGGGAGGAGGGAGAGAGAGGGAGTACGTACGTCTTGCGTGCGCGTCTTGCATGCGCGCGCGCATGGTTGAATATGTACATGCGTGCGTGCGCATGGTTGTATATGTATATGTGTGCAAACGGGTGTGCGTGTATGTGTGCGCGTGTGTTTTGTGTGTTAGCGTGCGGTGTGTGTGTGTGTGTGTGTGTGTGTGTGTGTGTGCGCGCGCGCGCGCGATATGGTTTGTGGTGTGCGGTGCGTAGTTGTGTATGTATATATTAGTGCTTGTGCGCTGCGTAGTTGATTGTATAGTCCATGTGTGCTGTGTCGGCGCGGGCGCTTGCTGTTGCTTGTATGCGTGCCGCGTGCGTGCGCTTGTGTTGTGTCGAGCCGTGGCGGTGGTGTGTGTGTGTTGTGTGTCGCGACGCACGCTTGCTGCGGTGTGTGTGTGTGTGTGTGTGTGTGTGTGTGTGTGTGCGGCCGTGCGTGTTGCGTGGTGCGTGCGTGCGTGGTGTGGTGCAGAGGGGGAGGGGAGGGGGGAGGGGGGGCTGGGGGGCTGAGTCGCCAACCATGTAAATTGATGTGATTGTGGAGGAGCAAAAAGGAAGGGGTCAAGATGGGGGTGGAGAAGTGTTGAGGAAGGGGGCGGGGAGAGCATGTGTATGTAACGTTTCAAATGAAACGAATTATACTGTTTTTGAATGACTTTACCAAACATGGCTTAACCATATTTTTTTTCCTTGAAGTCTTTGGCACAATGCTGGGTAGACGGCTTGGTGTTAATCGCGGTGTTCTCTCTCTCTCTCTGGCAACGAGTATTTGAAAAGAGCTAGACACACGCTGTCTCTCTTCAGCCAGTTAGAAAGTATACAAATGAACTTTACAAAAAATGCAATTTTGCTCTTCCATGTTTCATCAGGTCCAGCAGTGCCTGCCATGCCTCACTAAGAGAACCGACAGTTCAGATTTGATGATCATTATATTGTATTGACAACCGGTGAAAACATTAACAGTTTATCATCTGAGAAAGACTCAAGAGCGTATTAAAGGCATCTATCCAGATTATTGGAAAAATGTTAACAGATGGCTCAGTCCAAGAATCACGCACACGTCCTGGATTGAAAAAAGAAAATCATCCAAAAACACAAGAATAATTTTGTCTTGGTACCACTAATATTGATTTCTTTTTCCCAGGTCCGTGTGAGGTCACTGGGGCATCGCACTGAAGAACTGTTCTCCAGATTCGTCCGGTTCTGTCGGTTGTGCTCCGAGGCTTCAGGCTCTACAGACGGTTTCACCGTGTATTCTGCAGTGTTGTCAGTCCATTTTTTCGTTGCCCCCGTGGTCTCGCTCCTTCAGCGCTTTCCTGGATGATGATTTCAGCGGGGCCGTTGGATCTTCATGACAATGCCAGCTTCGTTTCTTTGCTTTGAAGGTGTTGGCAAATTTTTGTGAGCCCGATGCGCTGTTTTTGGTCTGGCGTACTTGTTCAGTGGTGATCTGATCACTATATCTGATTATCTGAGATTTGTGTGTCACTGAGGTGTTGTTATCTTTCCATACAGGGTTCAGTCTGCACAGTACTGATGTCTTTGCTGCACTTGAGAGGATATCTGATTTAAATCCCCCATCGCTGAAAATAAACCCCAGATATATGAACTGTTCTTACAGTTCCTAGCTTCTATCTATGGTTATATCGGTACTACAAGTGGCTGGTGGCTGTCCATTAGTTTGGTGTTCTGGGTGGTGATGTCCATATTATGTCTCATAGATGTTTCATCCAGTGTTTTAACAAGCTTGGTGGGTTCTTGTGCAGTGTACACCAGGCCACCGAAGTTATCAGCAAAGTGAAGTTTCGTGATAGTTCTTGCGGCGCTGATCGTGTTGACATGATCATCAAGTGGATCATTCATGCTGCAGTCCAGAACTATGTTTGAAATTATTGGAGAGAATGGGAGCAGTGACCAGTCCTGACTGATGTGTGCGACCACTTTCCAGTCGCAACCTTCGTGAGTACTGCGCTGGTCCCTTTGGCGTATACCTGAAGGATGCTGTTGATTAACTTTGTCCCGAGATCAGGTTTCTTCACAAGAGCCTATAGCACCTCTC
Organism: Conus canariensis; assembly: GCA_033310375.1. NCBI lineage: Eukaryota > Metazoa > Mollusca > Gastropoda > Neogastropoda > Conidae > Conus > Conus canariensis. The sequence continues at coordinate 48,751,367 of CM065744.1, forward strand.
TACAAACTCTGTCAAACGCCTCTTTGAAGTCTGAGAAGAAGGAACTCTGGTGTTGCAGGTGTTTTTGGTGGAGGATTAGAAATCTGTTCGATGATACTTCGGTCTTTCAGATACAGCAGTGTCTTTCTGCAACTGTAATCTATTCATAATGATTTTGAACATTACGTTGCTTGCATTACTGATCTGACTGATCGTGCGGCTGTTCTGGCAGTGTTGATGATTTCCTCAGTCTGGAAGAGTGACGATTAGTGATCGCTAGAGTGCCAGATTGGGTTGCAGATGGCAGTTAACATATCAGCTACTGTTTTTCCGCCACATTCAAGTGTTCTGCGGGGATGGTGTCGATTCTTGCAGCCACGTCATGTTTCAGCGACCACTACGACTTCTTCGACAGTGTTGGAAAATCGTCTCCATTTGATGAATCTTTAACTGTTTGCATGCTTAGATCTCTTTTACACTGTCTGTTGTAGAGCTCAAAGCAGAGTTCTGCTATCTTGTTATGATGTTTTCTTTTTAATGTCTTTGTCCTCAGTGGTGCTGACTTGACTTTGAGTTGGTCATTTTTTTCACAGGTTTAAAGGCTTTTTGGTCGTTGTTATCCAGGTGTTCCAAAAGTTGTCACGCTCTTATTTTCACCCCCTCCCCTCTAACATTCACTATTAGCATGCTCTTCTCTCCTCCTTCCGTCCATCATTCATTTTCATCACATTCCCGCTCCTCATTCCTCCTCGTCATTCATCACACTTACGTTCTCCTTTTCTATCTCCTCTGCCATTCACATCACCACGTTCTCCTTTTCTATCCCCTCTGCCATTCACAATCATCACGTTCTCCTTTTCTATCCCATATGCCATTCACAATCATCACGTTCTCCTTTTCTATCTCCTCTGCCATTCACAATAATCACGTTCTCCTTTGCTATCCCCTCTGCCATTCACAATCATCACGTTCTCCTTTTCTATCCCATATGCCATTCACAATCATCACGTTCTCCTTTTCTATCCCATATGCCATTCACAATCATCACGTTCTCCTTTTCTATCCCATATGCCATTCACAATCATCACGTTCTCCTTTTCTATCTCCTCTGCCATTCACCATCATCACGTTCTCCTTTTCTATCCCCTCTGCCATTCACAATCATCACGTTCTCCTTTTCTATCCCATATGCCATTCACAATCATCACGTTCTCCTTTTCTATCCCATATGCCATTCACAATCATCACGTTCTCCTTTTCTATCCCATATGCCATTCACAATCATCACGTTCTCCTTTTCTATCCCCTCTGCCATTCACAATCATCACGTTCTCCTTTTCTATCCCATATGCCATTCACAATCATCACGTTCTCCTTTTCTATCCCATATGCCATTCACCATCATCACGTTCTCCTTTTCTATCCCATATGCCATTCACAATCATCACGTTCTCCTTTTCTATCCATATGCCATTCACCATCACCACGTTCTCCTTTTACCTTCCTGCCATTCACATCACCACGTTCTGTTCTATCCTCTGCCATTGACAATTACCACGTTCTCCTTTTCTCTCCTGTGCCATTCACAATCACCACGTTCTGTTCTATCCTTCTGCCATTCACATCACCACGTTCTCCTGTTCTATCCCGTCTGCCATTCACAGTCACACGTTCTCCTGTTCTATCCGTCTCCATTCACAGTCACCACGTTCTCCTTTCTATCCTGTCTGCCATTCACAATCACCACGTCTCCTGTTCTATCCCCGTCTGCCATTCACAGTCACCACGTTCTCCTTTCTATCCTGTCTGCCATTCACAATCACCACGTTCTCCTGTTCTATCCTGTCTGCCATTCACAATCACCACGTTCTCCTGTTCTATCCTGTCTGCCATTCACAGTCACCACGTTCTCCTGTTCTATCCTGTCTGCCATTCACAATCACCACGTTCTCCTGTTCTATCCTGTCTGCCATTCACCATCACCACGTTCTCCTGTCTCATTCCGTCCGTCATTTGTCATGCTTCAATTCTTCCCTTGATCGTTCATCATTTTCGAGCTCGCTCAGTCAGTCATCTGTATCGCCATCTTTTCTTTTTGTCCCAGGCCAATCATTCATTTATGGTGCTGGCGTTCTCTTCTTCCCCTCCGGTCCGTCAATGATTCTTCTCCAGTCGTTGTCGTCGTCTCCTCTCGACTGTCATTGTTCAATACCACGTTCTCCTCTTTTTCTCCAGTCTGTCGTTCATCGGTTTTTACGTTTCGCACATCCGTTCCTGTCTGTCATTCATCCTTCTCACGTTCTGCTCATGACGTCTCGTCTATCAGTCATCATTCTCGAGGTGTCTTCCTCTCAACCTCGTTCCCCTCCTCCTCCTCCCCCCTCCTTCTCCTCCTGGTCCTTCTCCTTTTCATTCTCCTCCTCCAACTCCACCACATTTCAGAGAGAGAGAGAGAGAGAGAGAGAGTTTCAAAACTAAAATATGTTGGAAAACCACACACATTTACACATCATTTTTATACTTACTTCATGTGTTATTTACTTTTTTTTATTCACCCGTTTTTGTTGTAATTTTGTTTATATGATTTTATGCTTTTTTAAAAACTAGTTCCATTTAACTTAAAGTTTTGTTTCTCATAATCGGTTATGACTGATCAGCCATTTCATTGAAACACGACATGATACCCGCGCGCGCGCCGCGCGCACACACACACACACACACACACACACACACACAAGATTCAAAGATTTTCAAAGATTCAAAGATTTTAATCCTGCGACCCCTTTTGGGGCATGGAGGACTTGAAACAAATCAAACAAATAGAAATGAAACAAATCAAACATCAAAATTTTCCCTATAATTAACATACTGAATGTAATGTTACACAACTTTACTAAGTTTCAAAAACTTCGCTAAGTTTAGCAACACTTTCTTACTACCACAAAGCAAACGACAATAGTTAAATACGGACTTTGTATATGTAAATTTTCTAGGTATAAACTGATTTCTAATGTCGTTATATTTGTTACATTTCATTACAAAATGAAATTCATCACCAAGGTCATTCTGGTCACAGTCCCGACAGAATCGTTCATCGTGAGGTATTCCAAATCGTCTGCCAATTTCTATCATGAGTTTATGATTGCCACAGCGAAACCGAATCAGTGGGTATATATAAACATCAGGTAACATCTTAATATATTTTTCACGGCGAAACTCTGTTTTAAAATTTCTGTAAAATAAACACTTATTACTAGATTCTAAAGCATCATTCCATGCACGTTTGTAAATGTCTTCCAATGAATTACGAACATTTCTACAGAGACTGTGAACAGACGAAAACTTTTGTGTCTCCCACACACAGTCGAATCCTGTTTCTATTAGGATATCCCGTATACACATCAACCACCTGGATGTAAAACCCTGATTTCTGTATAAATCATATAATACCTGATACAATCTAGATGAATATTTGTTTGTTTGTGGAGAAAGTAAGGATGACCAGAATTTTATCATTCGTGCATGTACTTGAACTGACACAGGATACATTCCTAGTTCTCCATATATCAATTCTGTTTTGGTAGAACGATTTAAATGAAAAAGATGCTTAAAGAATTTAAGCTGAAAACTTTCCATTAGCTTTAAATCACTATATCCCCAAATTTCACAGCCATATAAAAGCACAGGCAGTACCATTGACTGGTATAAGTCCAGTACAATGTTTATAGGCAAATCTTGAAATCTTGCCATCTTTAATAAAGAAAACATTGCACATTGCGCTTGGTCATACAAATGCTTCTTACATTTATAAAAAATTTCCTGTTCTGCTAAAGATTATACCTAAATATTTGAAGTGTGTACTATTTCTATACACTGGTTTTTGAATTTTAGTTTTTTTCTTAGGCTATTGCGTCCATTAAAGACTACACCCTTTGTTTTTGCTACATTAACATTAAGCTTCCATGTACTACAATACTCGCTTAATACATAAAGAGCATGCTGCAAACCGCAAAAAGAATCTGCAATAATAACAATATCATCAGCATACAAAAGTAAAAGTAAACTAATGTAACTTAGTAAATCTGAGTCAGGAAGATTTAAATCAATATTTAAGAAAGCACAGTTACGATCTGTGAGATATAGTTCAAGATCATTCAAATACAAAGAAAATAGCAAAGGTGAAAGATTTTCACCTTGACGAACACCTCTAAAACTGCCAAAATATTCAGATTGACTTCCATTTATAAATATACAAGATTTTATCTGCTGATACATATTCGTGATTACTTGCAAAATCTTTCCATTTACACCTTCTTTGATAAGCTTTGCCATAATCCCTGCCTCCAAACTGAATCGAACGCTTTTGTGAAATCAACAAAAACACAAAATAATTGCTTTTTACGACTATTGAAAATATCAATTAAACTTTTTAAAACAAATATATGATCTGTCGTAGAATGACTTCGTCGAAAACCAGCTTGATTTTCCGAAAGTGTGTTGTTATTCTCGATGAAATTTGTCAAACGGTTATTCAAAATTGTTGTGAACAGTTTTCCAACACAACTCAAAAGTGTTATACCTCTATAATTGTTACAGTCCAATTTACTATCTTTTCCTTTGTATATTGGCAGAATAAGTCCAATCAACCATTCTTCTGGTATGGTCCCTGTATCAAGAACTTTATTGAAAAGTTTACAATAACTTGTTTGAGAACTGGGATGCTTTGTTTTATATATTCATTTCGTATTCTATCTATCCCACAAGCCTTTCCATTCTTAAGTTGCTGTACAGCTTTTTCAACGTCTTCGTCACTTATTGGTGCATTTAGAAATTCAAGATCATATTGCAAGTCACAGTCAATATCACTTTCATTCTCAACACTATCTGGTTGTACATTCAATGATTTAAAATGTAAGAAAAGATCATCCATACTAACAGGGCATTCATTTCTCTTTTTGATTTTAATGTTTTCCCAATATTCTCTTGGTCTATTAGCTTTTAGATTACGAATCTTTTTATGCCAGTGTTTTGTGTAAACTCTATACGATTTTCTGAGAACGTTTTTTGTATTCTTTACTGCTAATTTCAACCTCTCTACGGTTGGGACTAGAATCATTTAATTTAGTTCTATGTTTGGCTGTAAAATACTTTTTTCTATGTTCCCTGCATGTGGCATCAAACCACGGCTTATTTTCATGGCTTTTGTCTGACTTTTGCTTTGTACCTTTTGATACATTTTTTACTTCTCCTAGAGTGTCTTTAGCTGTTTCTAACAGAATTTGTGATAACAATGTATAGGCATCGGCAACAGAAGCGTTTTCATTGTCAAGTATATTGTTTAATTCCTCTATGTTTTTAGTAAGCAAGTTTTCTTTAAACATCTCACCTTTAGATGGGTCCCACTGCTTAATGTTTGTATCAAACAAAGGTCTTCCTGTTTCTGGACATCTTACACTTCTATTATTTTCATTGGAGTTTGAACTTTGATTGTTTGATCTTTTCCACGAAATGCAGAGAGATACAAGAATTGGATTGTGAACATCTGAAAGCATGGCGTCAAAGGGATCAACACTAAAGTCAGCAATATGTGTGAACAAATATGGTGAACCCAACATATAATCAATCACAGTACATCCACTACTAGTGCATCGACCAATACCTGCGTCTCTGCCAACTCTCCCATTGAATATAAACAGATTCTGTGATTTGCAAAAATCAGTTAGTCGATAACCATAGTTATTAGGTCGACGTGCATCCTGTGAACATCTCTCAATAGGGATATCAAAATCTTCAATACACGAGTGAAAACCATCAGCAATAATGTCATTGATATTTGTATCAAGCTTCAGAAAATCAGGCAAACATTTAGTATAAGCATTAAAATCTCCCATAAGAAGTACATGGCAGTTAGAATCATGACGTGTAAGACTAGATTCCAAATCATCAAAACAGTTCACTGAACCATAAGCAGTTCCCTCTGGGGGAATATAAACTGAACCGACGAGCAGATCTTTATCATAACCTGTCAACAGTTTGTTGATTTTCAACCACAAAACACAGTCACTATCACCACTGGCTTCAAGTTCCAATACCTGAATAAAATCTTCATATATTTTTTTTATAGGCAATGGCTATGCCACCGGATCTTTGATATGAAAGGTATTTTCGACTAAACAAAGCAATAGAGTAACCAAGATCACTAAAGCAGTCCACTAAATAGTCAGAGTCTTGTGCATCAGTTCTACTTTCGGTGAATGTTAATATGTCAAACTGGGAAATATAGTTCGTAAATTCTTTAAACTGCAAGCGACTTCTTAGTCACAAACATTGAGGGACAGGAAAGATAAACTACATTTAGAACTAGAAAAACTTGAAGAAGAATTCAAACTAGAAACACTGTCAAGGCTTGAATACTGATGTACATCACCACGTCCTCCAGCAGATCCCTATGGCTCACAGACAAGGAGGTGCTGCAGCCCAAGGAACTGGAAGTCCACATCGACGCCCAACTTGAAGAGGTCGTCAGGGCTGTCCACCATTACAACTTGCGCCCTCTCCTGACCAGGGATCTTCTTCAGCTCACACCGAAGTCTGCCATCAGGAGTCGTTGAAACCTTGTCCACTTTGCCCGACTTCTTCACCAGTTGAAGAAGCCTGCTACGAAGGACAGTCAGGTCGTCGTTCAGATATACCCTCTTGTACTGTTCTTTCTTATGCAGCTCCTCCTTCTTCCTCATGACGTCGCCTTTCACACGTCTAGAAAGAAACTTCACAAGCACAGGCCTACACTTGCCGCTAATCTTCCTGCCGTTCCTATGAATAACAGAAATGTCCGACGCCTTCACTTCACATCCTGCCTCTTGGAACAGCGTCGCTACCTTTTGATCAAGGTTCTCGTCTTCTTCTTCAGGCAGATTGATGATCCGCACTGTTTCCCGCCTGGTGTACTGTTCCTGGCGATCCAGGGAGTAGTGCAGCTGCAGGTTTGATTTCTGCACTTGTTGCAGAATTTACGTGTTTTTCTTGAAGACAGTGTCCATCACTCCAGTGATCACCCTCTCCAACCCCTTCACAAACAAACTTTCCATTTGTTTGGCAATCACTGGAACTAGGATTTCGGCGACGCGCATCGCAATAACGTCACTATCAACATTGACGTCATTCTGGTTCTGATTTTTTCCTTTCGGCGTTTTCTTGCTGCTGATCTTCTGCTGGCTGGGTTTCGTCGCATTCAGTCTGTGCAAAATGCTCTCCTGCACCTCGTCACACACTCCTGCTGTCGACTCCCTCACCAGCTTCTGCACGACACTGTCCAAACTAGATCTAGCAGCCTGCCACTGCACTGCAGAAGTAGAAGCCTCAGCCGACATTCTCGCACGGTTCGGTTCAAAACCAAAATATATAAAATAGAACACTCACTTGATCAAAAGTTTAAAAAGTGGCACAAACTGAAGTCCGGAATACTTAACTACTTAATGACTAAAGTTTCAAGTTTAAAGTAAAAGAAAAACTAACAGAAAAGAAGAAAAAACACAGAGCTCAAAATCTCAGCTGCCCATCAGAATGACCCGGAAGTGACGCACACACACACACACACACACACACAATCTATCATTAAAATCAGCAGTGAACACTTACCTACATCCCACTAACACAACTCGTCGGTTAAAATCCATACCAAGTAAGACTTCTCGTCATGAAAACAATAAGTTGACCAAGTAACACTTCGCGCGCGCGCGCGCGCGCGCGGCGCGCGCGCGCGCGCGCGTGTGTGTGTGTGTGTGTGTGTGTGTGTGTGTGTGTGAGAGAGAGAGGAGAGAGAGAGAGAGAGAGAGAGAGAGAGAGAGAGATCAAAACTTGCACATTTCAGGAAAAAATGACAGAAATGTAATGTAACTGAATTAAAATGCTCATGAAGTACGCAAGTAGAATAGATAGCTTCGATTATGTAGTTGACACGATCAAGCTTGGAGATGCACACACACACACACACACACACCACACACACACACACACACACACACACACAATATATATATATATATATATAGTTACAAGATTTCCTTTTGTCACCCTCATTTTTCTCTGTGTTACTTTTCATTTTATTTGCCGAATATATATCGGGGGGGGGGGGGGGGGGGGGGGGGGGGGGGGGGGGGGGGGGGGGGGGAGGGATTTGTTCCTTCATTTATCTATGATTCCATTTATCGAGTTTGGTCGTTGCCAAGGAAAAAAAAACTATTGGTTACCGTATGTATTTCTCAGTTCATTTATTGATTTATTCATTTATTTACTTTACCTCTAAGAATGTCTTGCGGTGTGTACGCCCTGTGATGTGGTAGTCGCAGCATTACCAATGGAAAGTTTTTGGTTTTCTGCTTTTACATCTACAATTTCAATGTTTTACATTAAAATTAATGGCACGTAGAGTTGCAGCAACAGTTTTCTTCTCTTTTCTCGCCCCCCCCCCCCCCCCCCCCCCCCCCCCACACACACACACACACACAAATTCCCCGCCCATGCCCCGCTATACTTTTTTTTTAGACGATTTTGTTTCACATTCGTTTATGTTCTTTTTATTCTTTGGTGCACTGTTGTGACCTTTTTTTTCTTTTCTTCCTTCCTTCCTTTCGTTCATTCGTTTGTTTCTTCGTTCGTTCATCGTTTTTCTTTCTTCTTTTTTTCCGTGCGTATGTTCGGTTGATCGGTCGCTCGTTCTGTCATTCATTCGTTCAGTCGAACAGTTGACCGTTCAGTCATTCGTTCTTGAGTTCGTTCGGTCGGTCGTTCATCCAGTCATTCATTCGTTCACTTGGTCAATCGGTCGTTCAGACATTCATTCATTCATTCAGTCGGTCGTTCAGTCATTCGTTTGTACATTCGTTCGGTCGATCGCTCATTCAGCCAGTCATTCTATCATTCGATCGTTAAATCATTTATTCGTTCAGTCGGTCGGTCGGTCATTCAGTCATTCATTTTTTCAGTTGGTCGGTCGTTCGTTCAGGCATTCATTTGTTCAGTTGGACAGTCGGTTGTTCATTCATCCATTCGTTCAGTCGGCTGTTCATTCATTCGTTCAGTCGGTCATTCAGACATTCATTTGTTCAGTCGGACAGCCGATTGTTCATTCCGTTCGTTCAGTCAGTCAGTCGGTCATTCATTCGTTCAGTCGGTCGTTCAGTCATTCATTCGTTCAGTCGGTCGTCAAGTTATTCATTCGTTCGGCCGTTCAGTCTTTCATTCGTTCAGTCGATCGTTAAGCCATTCATTCGTTTGGTCAGTCGTTCAGACATTCATTCGTTTGGTCAGTCGTGCAGTCAGTCATTCGTTTAGTCAGTCGTTCAGTCATTCATTCGTTCAGTCGGTCGGTCGGTCAGCTGATCGTTCATCCATTCATTTATTCATCCGTTCAGTCGGTCGTTCAGTCATTCATTCTTTAGGTCGGTCGTCGATTCATTCATTCGTTCAGTCGGTCCTTCAGACATTCATTCGTTCTGTCGGTGGTTCAGTCATTCATTCTTTCAGTTGATCGTTCAGTTGTACATTCGTGCAGTCGGTCAGGCGTTGTTCAGTCGTTCGTTCGTACATTCGTTCGGTCGATCGCTCATTCAGTCATTCATTCGCTCAGTCGGTCGCAATGCCATGCTTTCGTCAGTAGGTCGTTCAGTCATTCATTCGTTTGGTCGGTTAGTTGATCGTTTAGTCAGTCAAACTAACCTACACCATTTCACAGTCAGTCAACTTCCTAGACATCACAATCTCCTTTGAAGATGGCCTACTCAAAACCTCCATTTTCTACAAACCCACCGACGCACATGCATACCTAGACTACGCATCCTCCCACCACCCATACACTAAAAACAGCATCCCATACTCACAATTTCTCCGTCTTCGCAGACTCTGCTCCAGCGAGGAAGACTTCACTATACAAGCAGCCAAAATGTCACAATTTTTCACCAACCGCGGATACCCCAGTTCCATCATCAATGCAGCACTCCGCCGCACCATAGCTGTATCCAGAACATCTGCTCTTGAAACCCAGCATCCAACCAAGACAGACAGACCCACAGCCTACCTCCTCTACCACCCGCACACCCTCCCCATCTGTAGGATCCTCAAATCCAATTGGCACATTGTACATAACCACAAACCCGCCTTCCATACCAAACCCATGATCACATTTAAACGTGACAAAAACCTCAAAGACCTCCTCGTGCGGTCCAATTTGAACAGAACCACAGCTACACCACCAGGTACTCACCCCTGCTCTAAACCCAACTGCAAAATCTGCCCCCTCACCAAACCAGACACCATCTTACAGGGCCCCAAAGACTCCTTCACAGTCAAACGCACATTCTCATGTCAGAGCCGCAACATTATATATGCCATCCACTGTCAGCTGTGTGGCAAGATCTGCATAGGGGAAACATCACGCACACTTGAAACACGCATCACTGAACACCTGGCTGATATCCGCCACCACCGACCCAAACCCGTCGCCCTACACTTCAACCACACCCAACACAACATCAACCATGTCAAAGTCATGGCACTCTGGCAGTCACAGAGTGACAGCTTTGAACGCACAACTCAAGAATCCCATCTCATTGCCAAACTGGGCACACTACACCCCCAAGGCATCAATATCCAACAATAACCTTACACACATACCCACCATTTCTACATCAGTTGGCAATATCCCCCACCAACACACATACACATACACATATACACACACCACCACCATATCCCCTTCACTCACTACATACAGTAGTTACAGCCACCCTCCACCTATTTAATCTTAATTTTGCTTTATCTTTCCCCTTACAACTTCCCCCCCCCCCACTTCTAATTTATGTATTTATCAAGGTTTTTTTTTTTTTTTCAATTAATTATTTCATTTTATTTTGTTCATTTACTTGCACACACACACACACACACACACACACACACACACACACACACACACACACAGCACCACACGCATACACACACACACACACACACGCACACACACACACACAGCACCACCAAGAAGCCCCCCCCCCCCCCAGCTCCTCACTTCATACCTAATCTACAGCCACCCTCCTTCACCTTTCACTTTCCACCACACCCTATGCATGTTCTATACCAATGAACTACCTACCCTCTGATCTACCCCCTACTCCACCCCCCCCCCCACACACACACACAGCACCACCAAGAAGCCCCCTCCCCAGCTCCTCACTTCATACCTAATCTACAGCCACCCTCCTTCACCTTTCACTTTCCACCACACCCTATGCATGTTCTATACCAATGAACTACCTACCCTCTGATCTACCCCCTACTCCACCCCCCCCCACACACACACACACATATCCCCCCCTTTCCCCTCCCCCCCCCCCCAAAAAAAAAAAAAAAAAACCCTATCAGAAGGGTAGGCCCAGTAGTCGACCCTCCCACCTCCAAACTCCCCCCCCCCTGTAACACCCCCCTCCCCCAGCTCTTTCCCTTCACCCCCCCCCCCCTATCACCAGCATCCCAACCCAAGTACATGATTACACCGGTCCCTCACTGCAACAACAACCCACTATACTACAAAATCACACACCCACCCACACCACATTAACTTGCAGTAACCCCCCCCCCCCCTTCCTTTTTTTTTTTTTCCACTTCCTTTCCTTTGTCCCCATTGTATCTTGTATCTCATGATCACCCCTAGACATACAGGTATGCTTGGATGCATGTACATGTGTTTGTCGGGTGTGTGTGTGTGTGTGTGTGTGAGTGTGTGTGTGTGTGTGTGTGTCCCCCTTTTTTCCCCCCACATTCCCATATATGACCACCATCATCATTACATTATTACCACCACTCATAAGATGTCCTATGTATAACATTTTTTTTTTTTAAAAACTCAGCTGGCATTACATGCCAATGCCATCATGCTATTTCACTTATGGCAATGAACAACATCCTATAGCACTGTTTATCCCACTCAAGACAATGACCAATTATCCATTATTCTTCATCCCTTTTTTTTTTTTTTGGACATGTGTGTAAATGTTTGCATATATGTGTGTGTGGATGTGCCTGTGTACATATGTACCTGCCCATATACAATGTATTACGCATGCCCGTGTGTGTGTGAGACGGTGATAATTTCATCTATAGATACAACCTTTACCACCAACCGAGTCATTTATCATTCCCCCCCCCCAACAAAAAAAAAAGTTGCTGGTGGTGGTGGTGGTGTGGTTTTTTTTTTTTTTTTTAAAACTCAACTGGCATTATCATGCCAATGCCATCATGCTATTTCACTTATGGCAATGAACAACATCCTATAGCACTGTTTACCCCACTCAAGACAATGACCAATTATCCATTATTCTTCATCCCTTTTTTTTTCTTTTTTTTTTTCCAACCGGCATTACTACATCAATGCCATGACATTATTTCACTTATAACAACTTCCACCCCCTACAGTACTGTAGATCTCATCACAGCTATCAACATCCATCAGTCTTTATAATCATTTCCTTTACTCCCCCACTGGCATTATCACACTTACTAATGCACTCTCCTACTCCTTTTACAAAAATGACCATCATCCTACACCACTATGACCATCCTACACCTTTACCATCATCATCATCCACCCATCTTTAAACACCTGCCCCATTCCCCCACCGGCACTTTACACCATGCCACAACATCATCCCACTTATACCAACAATTATCATCATCCTACAGTATCTCCAATGAAACATGACCATCACCCACCAGTCATCTACCCCAACCCCCTCCACCCACTTTCTCAACCTGCAATATTATACCAATGCCACCTTATTATTCCACTTACCTCAGTGACTATCATCCTACAGTACCATTGATCTCACCCATGCCAGTGAGCATCACCCACAGGTCATTGGTATTTTCCTATGCCCCCCCACCTTGCACCATTGCACCATCACCACTGCATTTTTCCACTTGTATAACAATGGTCACCACCTTGGTACTACTGATTTAAAATTATTACCATTATCAGTCACTGAAAATACTCCCATCCAGTGAATACCTTCACACTGCACTATTATGGAAATGAAGAAGCTGACCAACTGACAAAGGAAGGACAGCAGCCCCAACTGTAAAAGGTAGTCTCCTTGGAAAAAATGTAAAATATTTCCAAGGAGACAAATAGGAAGATGACTTGAGCAGCACCCAGACTTCAACAAGAGGGATGCATACTACCGGACGCCCAAATCAGACCAAGTGAACATGTTGGACTGAGGATAAGGCTCCCCTGACCTCAACATCACAGGTCCACTATACTCCACACCTGTGACTAGTGTGAGTCTTTCAAACCATCAATGCAGTGCAGCCCCAGAGACAGCGGAGCATTCCCAGCTTGGCCCAAAGTGGAAACCTGGCCTGCCAACTCACCAATGAGTGCAAAACCATACTGACCACTGGAGGGTCTTCACCATACAGCAGCCTCCGTCAGTACCTCCAGGATTCCGACCTAAGTAAACGAAGAAGAAGACCATCATTGTGATACTGAGAACCGGGCACTCCAGACTATGACATAACATCTCTGCAATACTCCACCCTGGCGGGTCTGCAATTCATCCATGCAGCCCCAATGACGGTGGAACAGTCCCAACAACACCAAAAGAAGAATCCTGGCCTGCCAACACACTGATGAATGCAAAACCTTATTGACCACTGGAGGGCCTTCACCATACAGAAGCCCTTGCCAGTACCTCCACCATTCCTGCCTAAGGGAACGGAGAAGAATCTCTTCCTACACTACCGTTGATCTCATATGATCATCACCCATCAGTGACTGATTAATGATAATAATTTTTACCCCTCTTTTGTGTGTGTGTGTGTGTGTGTGTGTGTGTGTGTGTGTGTGTGTGTGTGTGCGCGTGTGTGTGTGTGTGTGAAAATTTTCCACAGTTAGTCTCATTATGATCACACGATCTTAACTCACCTAGAACATTGTTTACATGTGGTCCCCCCCCCCTTTTGTGTGTGTGTGTGTGTGTGTGTGTTGTGTGTGTGTGTGTGTGTGTGTGCAACACATGATACCCTGTTTTTCATTGATCACTGCTATCTTCTCTCAACAAACAGCAGCATATTGATGCCAACACATTATTTCACCTGTTACAATGAACATCATCCCACAGCATTGTTTACTTTATTATTTCACCTGTTACAATGAACATCATCCCACAGCATTGTTTACTTTTATAAACAACTATTAATATGAACCTCCCAACCTCCCACCCCCACCCCCACCCCCACACCATAGTGGATGAAGAGATATGAGCTCTCCTCTTGCCCCCCTTCCTCCCCCCCCCCCCACATTACCCTCCTTTTTTTTTCTCAACCCCCCTTCCCCCCCCCTCCCAATCATACCTTATCACCCATTTATCTTCCATCCCCTTCCCTCCCTCATTAACATTACCCACACACCTTTCACAACTACCCACGCATAACTACCACCACCTCTTTCATCACCCAGCGAAATCATTTATTTTATTCACCTAAACTTTTTTTTTTTTTTTTTTTTTTTTAAAGTTTCTTCTGTTCATGTACTTATTTACCCCTTCATATATATATATATATATATATTTTTTTTTTTTTTTCCAGTTTGCCTCCCCCCCCCCTCCTTACCATTATTATCAATCCACCATTATCACAACCGTCACAAAGATATCACACCACCCCACTAAACTAGACACACAACCCTATCGTATCACACAACCCCCCCCCCACTCCCCCCACGAACCCCCCCTCCTTTTCCTCTCCCATAATCCCCCTTGTCATTCCCGCCTAGCGGCTATTCTCCCACCACATGGACTAACAACAGATGAGTCATTTTCGTTCTTTGTTTGTACTGTCTTAAATGTTAAATGTGATTTATTTTTTCGCCTGAAGAAGACCCAAGTGGTTGAAATGCATCGTGTCTTGTCATGTGCTTTGTTTGTCAATGTCATTGGCGGTAACTAACACCCTCTCTTTCTAAAGTTTGCTTCGTTCTCCGCCGTCAGTCACTCCATTTTGAAACGTTTAGTCAGTCGTTCGTTCGTTCGGTCAATCGGTTGATCAGTCATTCATTCGTTCGGTCGGTCGTTTAGTCATTCAGTTGTTCAGTCGGTCATTCATTCATTCGTGCAGTCAGTCGTTTGGTCATTCATTCGTTCAGTCGGTCGTTCAGACATTCATTCGTTCAGTCGGTTGTTCAATCATTCGTTCTTTCAGTTGGTCGTCAATTTATTCAGTCAGTCGTTCATTCATTCAGTCGGTCGTTCATTTATTCAGTCGTTCAGTTGGTCGTTCGTTCATTCGGTCAGTCATTCGTTCAGTCATTCGTTCATTTAGTCCGTCAGTCGGTCGGTCGTTCATTCATTCGTTTAATCGGTCATTCAGTCGGTCAGTCAGTCGGTCGATCATTTGGTCATTCATTCATCATTCGCTAGGTGAGTCGTTCAGTCATTCATCTGTTCAGGTGGACAGTCGATCGTTCAGTCATTCAGTCGTTCAGTCATTCATCTGTTCAGGTGGACAGTCGATCGTTCAGTCATCAGTCGGTCAGTCATTCGTTCAATCATTCGTTCATTCAGTCCGTCAGTCGGTAGTTCAATAAGTTATTCGTTCAGTCGGTCGTTCAGTCATTAAGTCGGTCAGTCGATCGTTCGGTCATCCATTCGTTCAGTGGTTAGGTCAGTCGTTCAGTCATTCATCCGGTCAGTGGGTCGCTCAGTCATTCAGTCGGTCAGTCGATCGTCACTTAAATCATTCGTTAAGTCGGTCGTTCATTCGGTCAGACAGTCGTTCAGTCATTCAGTTGGTCGTTTAGTCGGTCGTTCATTCGTTCAGTCGGTCGTTCAGTCATTCATTCGCTCTGTCGGTAGGTCGGTCGTTTAGTCATTCATTCATTCGGTCGGTCGTTCATTCATTAAGCCGGTCAGTCTGTAAGTTAGTCGATCAGTCATTCATTCGGTCAGTCGGTCGTTCAGTCATTCATTCATTCACTTGGTCGTTCAGTCATTCGTTCATTCAGTCCGTCGTCATTTATTCATTCGGTCAGTCGGTCGTTCAGTCATTCATTCTTTCAATCTGTCGCCAATTAATTCATTCGTTAAGTCGGTCGTTCATTCGGTCAGTCGGTCGTTCAGTCATTCATTCGGTCAGTTGGTCGTTCATTCGTTCAGTTGGTCGTTCATTCGTTCAGTCGGTCGTTCAGTCGTTCAGTCGGTCGTTCAGTCATTCATCCGTTCATTCGGTCAGTCGGTCGTTCAGTCATTGATTCATTCAGTTGGTCGTTCAGTCATTCGTTCATTCAGTCCGTCGTTTATTTATTCATTCGATCAGTCGGCTGTTCAGTCAGTCGATCAGTTACTCGTTCAGTTATTCACTCTTTGAGTCATCCATTCGTTCAGTCGGTAAGTCGGTCGTTTAGTAATTCACGTGTTCAGTTTGTCGTTAAGGCATTCATTCGTCAGTCGGTAGGTCGGTCGTTTAGTAATTCACTCACACAGTCAGTCGGTCGGTCATTCATTCATTCATTCGGTAAGTTAGTCGATCAGTCATTCATCCGTTTATTCGGTCAGTCGGTCGTCAAGTCATTCATTCGTTCAGTCGGTAGGTCGATCGTTCATTTGTTCAGTCGGTAAGTCGGTCGTTAAGTAATTCACTCGTACAGTCGGTCATTCATTCATTCATTTATTCAGTCGGTAAGTTAGTCGATCAGTCATTCATCCGTTTATTCGGTCAATCGGTCGTCCAGTCATTCATTCTGTCAGTCGGCCAGTTGCTCGTTCAGTTATTCACTCGTTCAGCCATTCATTCGGTAAGTCGGTTCTTCAGTAATTCACGCGTTCACTCGGTCGTTAGGGCTTTCATTCGTTCAGTCGGTAGGTCGGTCGTTGATTCATTCGTTCAGTCGGTAAGTCGGTCGTTCAGTAATTCACTCGTACAGTCGGTCAGTCGGTCGTTCATTCATATATTCATTCATTCATTCGGTAAGTTAGTCGATCGGTCATTCATCCGTTTATCTGGTCAGTCGGTCGTTCAGTCATTCATTCGTTCAGTCGTTCAGTCATTCATCCGTTCGGTCGGACAGTCGGTTGTCCAGTCATTCAGTCAGTCAGTCGTTTGTCCAATCATTCGTTCATTCAGTCCGTCAGTTGCTGGTTCAATAATTCATTCGTTCAGGCGGTCGTTCAGTCATTCAGTTGGTCAGTCGGTCGCTCAGTCAATCGTTCTTTCGGTCGGTCGTCCATTAATTCATTCGTTAAGTCGGTCGGTCAGTTGGTCGTCCAGTCGTTCATTCGTTCAGTCGGTCGTTCAATCGGTCGTTCAGTCATTCGTTCGTTCTCTCGGTAAGTCGGTCGTTCAGTTATTCATTCGTTCAGTCGGTAAATCGGTCGTTCAGTTATTCATTCGTTTAGTCGGTAAATCGGTCGTTCAGTCATTCATTCGTGCAGTCGGTAAATCGGTCGGTCGTTCATTCATTCGTTCAGTCGGTAAATCGGTCGTTCGTTCATTCATTCGTTCAGTCGGTAAATCGGTCGTTCGTTCATTCATTCGTTCAGTTGGTCAGCCGGTCGTTCGTTCATTCATTCGTTCAGTCGGTCAGCCGGTCGTTCGTTCATTCATTCGTTCAGTCGGTCAGCCGGTCGTTCAGTCGGTCGTTCGTTCATTCATTCGTTCAGTCGGTCAGCCTGTCGTTCAGTCGTTCAGTCATTCAGTCGGTCAGCCGGTCGTTCGTTCGTTCATTCGTTCAGTCGGTCAGCCGGTCGTTCAGTCGTTCATTCAGTCGGTCAGCCGGTCGTTTCGGTCGTTCGTTCATTCAGTCGGTCAGCCGGTCGGTCGTTCGTTCATTCGTTCAGTCGGTCAGCCGGTCGTTCAGCCGGTCGTTCGTTCGTTCATTCGTTCAGTCGGTCAGCCTGTCGTTCAGTCGTTCAGTCATTCAGTCGGTCAGCCGGTCGGTCGGTCGTTCATTCATTCATTCGTTCAGTCGGCGGGCTACGCTGAGGTACAGAGGCAGGACGTGACATGTGGGGCTTCACGGGACACGGATGTTGGTGACCAGATGGGCGGACGTGACATGTGGGGCTTCACGGGACACGGATGTTGGTGACCAGGACGGGCGGACGTGACATGTGGGGCTTCACGGACACGGATGTTGGTGACCAGGACGGGCGGACGTGACATGTGGGGCTTCACGGGACACGGATGTTGGTGACCAGGACGGCGGACGTGACATGTGGGGCTTCACGGGACACGGATGTTGGTGACCAGGACGGGCGGACGTGACATGTGGGGCTTCACGGGACACGGATGTTGGTGACCAGGACGGGCGGACGTGACATGTGGGGTTTCACGGGACACGGATGTTGGTGACCAGGACGGGCGGACGTGACATGTGGGGCTTCACGGGACACGGATGTTGGTGACCAGGACGGGCGGACGTGACATGTGGGGCTTCACGGGACACGGATGTTGGTGACCAGGACGGGCGGACGTGACATGTGGGGCTTCACGGGACACGGATGTTGGTGACCAGGACGGGCGGACGTGACATGTGGGGCTTCACGGGACACGGATGTTGGTGACCAGGACGGGCGGACGTGGAAGGGTGTGGGGAGGATGGAATAAGGAGGAATGACGTGTGGGGACACATGGGGTGCACATGCAGGGTGTGCCATGGTCTGGGGTCTGGGATGCAGCGTACCACATGGTTCTGGTATAAAGGACGGGAATACAGCGTGTGACATAGGTGGGGGTACGTACACGCACATATACACATATGTACACATACAGACATATGCAGATACGTGTGCTCACACAAACCCACACACACACACACACAAAAACGCGTGCACACACGCGCACACAACACGCGCGCGCGCACACACACATGCACTTATGAACACGCGCACATACATGCAGGCACACGCGTGCGCGCGCACACAAATGTGCGCACGCACGCGCGCGCGCACGCGCATGCACGCACGCACGCGCGCGCGCACGCGCATGCACGCACGCACACATGCGCCCACGCACACGCATGGGCCCAAACCCACACATCATACACACATATCATACACGCACGTCATACACACACGTGTACATTCACCACACACACACACACACACACACACGCGCGCACGCGCTCACACACACGCGCGCGCGCGCGCGCACAACACACACACACACACACACACACACACACACACGCACAACATGGTAGGTAGGCACTCGAGGTCTGACCAGCGCGTTGGGCTAATGCGTAGGTCAGACATCTTAGTCATAGCCACGAGACACTCTTCTTCTACTGTCTCATCTTGGTAGTTAATTCATTTATCCATCGGCTTCAAATCATGCGTAGCGTGGTCTCAAAACTTAGCGGATGTGGTGTAGCGTATATGGACTAGTCCGCACGCAGTGACGCCTCCTTGATGAAACTGAAACTGGGGGTACGGCGGTCGTGGTTGCTGGGAAGGGTGATGGGGATGCAGGTTGTGACATGGATGGGGTGAGGGGGTCGTGGATGCAGGTTGTGACATGGATGGGGTGAGGGGGTCGTGGATGCAGGTTGTGACATGGATGGGGTGAGGGGGTCGTGGATGCAGGTTGTGACATGGATGGGATGAGGGGGTCGTGGATGTAGGTTGTGACATGGATGGGGTGAGGGGGTCGTGGATGCAGGTTGTGACATGGATGGGGGTGAGGGGGTCGTGGATTGTAGGTTGTGACATGGATGGGGGTGAGGGGGTCGTGGATGTAGGTTGTGACATGGATGGGGGTGAGGGGGTCGTGGATGCAGGTTGTGACATGGATGGGGGTGTGAGGGGGTCGTGGATGCAGGTTGTGACATGGATGGGGATGAGGGGGTCGTGGATGCAGGTTGTGACATGGATGGGGGTGAGGGGGTCGTGGATGCAGGTTGTGACATGGATGGAGTGAGGGGTCATGGATGCAGGTTGTGACATGGATGGGGGTGAGGGGGTCGTGGATGCAGGTTGTGACATGGATGGGGTGTGAGGGGGTCGTGGATGCAGGTTGTGACATGGATGGGGGTGAGGGGGTCGTGGATGTAGGTTGTGACATGGATGGGGTGAGGGGGTCGTGGATGTAGGTTGTGACATGGATGGGGGTGAGGGGGTCGTGGATGCAGGTTGTGACATGGATGGGGGTGAGGGGGTCGTGGATGAGGTTGTGACATGGATGGGGGTGAGGGGGTCGTGGATGTAGGTTGTGACATGGATGGAGTGAGGGGGTCATGAATGCAGGTTGTGACATGGATGGGGGTGAGGGGGTCGTGGATGCAGGTTATGACATGGATGGGGTGAAGGGGTCGTGGATGTGGGTTGTGACATGGATGGGGGTGAGGGGGTTGTGGATGTAGGTTGTGACATGGATGGGGGTGAGGGGGTCGTGGATGCAGGTTGTGACATGGATAGGGGTGAGGGGGTCGTGGATGCAGGTTGTGACATGGATGGGGTGAGGGGGTCATGGATGCAGGTTGTGACATGGATGGGGTCAGGGGGTCGTGGATGCAGGTTGTAACATGGAGGGGGTCGTGGATGCAGGTTGTGACATGGAGTGAGGGGGTCGTGGGTGCAGTGTACGACATGGCGGCGGGTGTAGAGGACGCGGATACAGCGTATGATAGTGGTTGGGGTACGGCGGTCGTGTGTGCGGGGCGAGCGATGGGTGGGAGAATGAGGGGAGAGGAGATAGAAATGCAGGGCGTAACATTGTTAGCGGGAAGGGGGGCGCAAATGAAGGGTATAACATGGATGGGGGTGCAGGGGGCGTGGATGCAGAGTGTGACGTTGGTGTGATACAGGGAACACAGATTTGGGACTTCACATAGATGGGGTAGAGGGCGCGTATTTGAGATCATGATCATATGTTGGGTTATGGGGAGGGGGGTGTCAATTTTAGGGTGTGACATGGGTAGGACTTTGGGGGGGGGGGGGGGGAGGGAGGAGCTTCAGCGTCTGACATGGTTGGGGTAGTGGAAGGGTGGGGAGGCTGATTTCGGGACATGAATTGGATTAGAGTATAGGGGCACGGGTTTCAGAGTATGACATAGATGGGGGTAGGACAGGGGGGATGCAGGGCGTGACATGGGTGGACGCGAGGATGCACAGATTTCAGGGCGTGACATGGGGAGCGTATTGGCTGGTGGCGGATGAAAGGCGTGACATGGGTGTCTTGTTGGGACAGAGGGGCGGATAGAGGCCAGTATATGGTGGGCTTATTGGCGCAGAGGGGACGCGGATCACGGTCGTGACACTGGTGTCTTACTGGGGCAAAGGGGGCGCGGATGAAGGGAGAGCGTGAATGCGCATGAGTGGGAATGATGGGTTGGAGGGAGTTTGTATCCAGGGCATCAGCATGGCTGGGTGTATGGGGGAGTGTAGCATGGATGCATGATGTAATATAGATGGGTGAACAGAGGTGGATGGGAAGAAGAGAAGGGGGAGTGGCGCCTACGTAGGGCGTGACATATTTGAGCATGTGAGGGGGGTGGGTAGGAGGAGATGTAGAATATGACGTGTGGGGGTATGGGGAACGTTGATGCAGGGTATGCCAAGAGTACGGCGTTGTGAATGCAGGGGGTGACATGGATGGGGGTAAGGGGGTCGCGGATGCAGTGTACGACGTGGTGGCAGGTAAGGAGGACGCGAAAACGGCGTATAGCAGTGGTGATGGTACAGTGGTTGCGGATGCAGGGCATGGTATGGAAGGGGGACAGAGGAGAGGAGGTGCAAAGACAGGGTCTGACATGGGTGGGGGGATGGAGGGTGTAACATAGGTGGTGGTACAGAGGTCGAGGACGCAGAAAATGATACTGTTGTGAGTATAGGGAGTGCAGATTTGGGGGCTCGACGGGGATGGGGAGCAGGGGGTGGGGGTGGAAGGCATGGGGCATGGATTTCAGATCATGATATAGGTTGGGGTATGGGGAGGGGGGAAGAAGTTGCGTCAATTTCCGGCGTGACATGGGCGGGAGTAAGGGTGGGGTGGGTGGGTATTTTCTTATCTTACGCGGGTGGGGTAGTCAAAGGGTGGGGGAGGCCGAGTTCAGGGTAACATGGTTATGGGTACTGGGGTGCGGATTTTAGAACATGACGTTGATGGGAGTTCAGTAGTTTTATTTAACGTCTTTTCACGCAAGATGATCTTAAACGTTGATGGGAGTAGAATAGAGAGGATGCAGGGCGTGACATCGGTGGGTGTGTAGGATGCACAAATTTCAAGGCGTGACATGGGTGGGCGTGTAGGATGCACAAATTTCAAGGCGTGACATCGGTGGGTGTGTAGGATGCACAAATTTCAAGGCGTGACATCGGTGGGCGTGTAGGATGCACAAATTTCAAGGCGTGACATGGGTGGGTGTGTAGGATGCACAAATTTCAAGGCGTGACATGGGTGGGTGTGTAGGATGCACAATTTCAGGGCGTGACATGGGTGGGTGTGTAGGATGCACAAATTTCAAGGTGTGACATGGATGGGCGTGTAGGTTGCACAAATTTCAGGACGTGACATCGGTAGGCGTGTAGGATGCACAATTTTCAGGGCGTGACATGGGTGGGCGTGTAGGATGCACAAATTTCAAGGCGTGACATCGGTGGGCGTGTAGGATGCACAAATTTCAAGGCGTGACATGGGTGGGCGTGTAGGATGCACAAATTTCAAGGCGTGACATGGTGGGCGTGTAGTATGCACCAATTTCAAGGCGTGACATGGGTGGGCGTGTAGGATGCACAAATTTCAGGGCGTGACATGGGTGGGCGTGTAGTAAGCACAAATTTCAGGGCGTGACATGGGTGGGCGTGTAGGAAGCACAAATTTCAGGGCGTGACATGGGTGGGCGTATAGGAAGCACAAATTTCAGGGCGTGTAGGACATGGCATGAATGAAGGGACAGTAGGTGAAGGTTTCAGGCCAGAGGTGGGGGCGTTGATGCAAAGTATGACACGGGTGGGCATACTTGGCAAGAGGGGACGCAGGTGATGTGCGTGATGTGGGTGGGCATATTAGGGTAGATGAAGGGCTCGACGTGAATGGGTGCAATGGCAGATGGGGCGGATGAAGGACGTGACTTGGTGGGTTACAGGGCAGAGGGGGCGCGGATAAAAGGCGTGACGTTGTTTAGAGCATTGGGTCAGAGGACACAGGTGAAGGACGTGACGTGGTGGGTGTATTGGGTCAGAGGAGGCACAGGTGAAGGACGTGACATGGTGGGTGTATTGGGTCAGAGGAGGCACAGGTGAAGGACGTGACGTGGTGGGTGTATTGGGTCAGAGGCAGCACAGGTGAAGGGCATGACATGGTGGGTGTATTGGGTCAGAGGAGGCACAGGTGAAGGACGTGACGTGGTGGGTGTATTGGGTCAGAGGGGGCACAGGTGAAGGGCGTGACATGGTGGGTGTATTGGGTCAGAGGCAGCACAGGTGAAGGGCGTGACATGGTGGGTGTATTGGGTCAGAGAGAGCACAGGTGAAGGGCGTGACGTGGTGTATTGGGTCAAATGGGACACAGGTGAAGGGCGTGACATGGTGGGTGTATTGGGTCAGAGGGGCACAGGTGAAGGGCGTGACCTGGTGGGTGTATTGGGTCAGAGGCAGCACAGGTGAAGGACGTGACGTGGTGGGTGTATTGGGTCAGAGGGGGCACAGGTGAAGGACGTGACATGGTGGGTGTATTGGGTCAGAGGGGGTACAGGTGAAGGGAGTGACACTGGGTGTATTGAGTCAGAGGGGGTACAGGTGAAGGGCGTGACATGGTGGGAGTATTGGGTCAGAGGGGGCACAGGTGAAGGGCGTGACAAGGTGGTTGTATTGGGTCAGAGGCAGCACAGGTGAAGGGCGTGACATGGTGGGTGTATTGGGTCAGAGGCAGCACAGGTGAAGGGCGTGACATGGTGGGTGTATTGGGTCAGAGAGAGCACAGGTGAAGGGCGTGACATGATGGGTGTATTGGGTCAGAGGTAGCACAGGTGAAGGGCGTGACATGGTGGGAGTATTGGGTCAGAGGGAGCACAGGTGAAGGGCGTGACACTGTGGTTGTATTGGGTCAGAGGCAGCACAGGTGAAGGGCGTGACATGATGGGTGTATTGGGTCAGAGGCAGCACAGGTGAAGGGCGTGACATGGTGGGTGTATTGGGTCAGAGGCAGCACAGATGAAGGGCGTGACATGGTGGGTGTATTGGGGTAGAGGCAGCACAGGTGAAGGGCGTGACATGGTGGGTGCACTGGGTCAGAGGCAGCACAGGTGAAGGGCGTGACACTGTGGTTGTATTGGGTCAGAGGGGGCACAGGTGAAGGGCGTGACATGGTGGGTGTATTGGGTCAGAGAGAGCACAGGTGAAGGGCGTGACACTGTGGTTGTATTGGGTCAGAGGGGGTACATGTGAAGGGAGTGACATGGTGGGTGTATTGGGTCAGAGAGAGCACAGGTGAAGGGCGTGACATGGTGGGTGTATTGGGTCAGAGGGGGCACAGGTGAAGGGCGTGACATAGTGGGTGTATTGGGTCAGAGAGAGCACAGGTGAAGGGCGTGACACTGTGGTTGTATTGGGTCAGAGGGGGTACAGGTGAAGGGCGTGACATGGTGGGTGTATTGGGTCAGAGGGAGCACAGGTGAAGAGCGTGACATGGTGGGTGTATTGGGTCAGAGAGAGCACAGGTGAAGGGCGTGACACTGTGGTTGTATTGGGTCAGAGGGGGTACAGGTGAAGGGCGTGACATGGTGGTTGTATTGGGTCAGAGGTAGCACAGGTGAAGGGCGTGACATGGTGGGTGTATTGGGTCAGAGAGAGCACAGGTGAAGGGCGTGACCTGGTGGTTGTATTGGGTCAGAGGGGGCACAGGTGAAGGGCGTGACCTGGTGGTTGTATTGGGTCAGAGGGGGCACAGGTGAAGGGCGTGACCTGGTGGT
Source organism: Conus canariensis (assembly GCA_033310375.1). Taxonomy (NCBI): domain Eukaryota; kingdom Metazoa; phylum Mollusca; class Gastropoda; order Neogastropoda; family Conidae; genus Conus; species Conus canariensis. Next base: position 48,776,298 of record CM065744.1, read on the forward strand.
TGTATTGGGTCAGAGGGAGCACACGTGAAGGGCGTGACATGGTGGGTGTATTGGGTCAGAGGCAACACAGGTGAAGGGCGTGACCTGGTGGGTGTATTGGGTCAGAGGCAGCACAGATGAAGGGCGTGACATGGTGGGTGTATTGGGTCAGAGGGGGCACAGGTGAAGGGCGTGACACTGTGGGTGTATTGGGTCAGATGGGGCGTGGAAAAAAGGTGACATAGTGAGCATATTGGGGCAGAGGAGGTGCAGATGAAAGGCATGACATAGTGAGCATATTGGGGCAGAGGAGGTGCAGATGAAAGGCATGACATGGTGAGCATATTGGGGCAGAGGAGGTGCAGATGAAAGGCATGACATGGTGAGCATATTGGGGCAGAGGAGGTGCAGATGAAAGGCATGACATGGTGAGCATATTGGGGCAGAGGAGGTGCAGATGAAAGGATGACATGGTGGGTGTATTGGGCAGAAGGGGAGCGGATGAAGGGTGTGATGTGGATAGGCGTGTGTATGCCTTTTCCTGCATTTTCCCCTACCGTTTCTTGATATATCTCCTCCTCTTTTGCCTACTTTCCCCAGTCCTTTCCACT
>CM065744.1:48779387-48781887 GCA_033310375.1 Conus canariensis
TTGCGTACGTACGTTTTCAGCGACTGATCAACATGACAGGCGATAGCTTTTGTTTTTAAAAGAATTGTCAAAATCTGGATAAATATGGATTTCGCTATGATGTGACATGAGAGAATTTGATCTAAATCTGTTGGCGTCCATCTTGGCATGCGTATCATAAATGAAATGATAACCCCCTCACCTCTGTGAGCTAACAGTTTAACCATTACTCTATTGAACTACGCTACTTGAATGTGAAAATGCAGTTGATATACACTTATTGATTTAGGAAATTCCACACCACTGGTGACGGACACCGCTGTTTGAACAAACATCGAATGTATGTATTTACTGCGGCAGGACACTTCACACACACTAGAAATGACAGAGAAACAAGATTGACTCTTGTGGAAAAGTCTACAGGCTCGTTTACAAGCAAACGTAGTTTCCGATTAAAGCGCTCGACTGCTTAGACATTTTAACGATATTATAATTACTTTGAAATCACCGACGAAGAAGCCTTATTTACTGTGTAGTCAGGAGACTGGCTACCAACCAAACGTTTCATGTCTATGATCAGTTTATGACCAATGGTGACTGACAGGGACATTGGGACTTTGGCCTGCACTTGGCATAATGTAGTAGATCTTAGTACCCGGTGAACTGAATAAGTATCCACCTGCCAGCAGCAACAGGCCTTGACTTCATGAAGAAAAAGGAAAAAAGCATGTAATGCTGACTGTTATTGGTACTGAAAAAAGCATGCAACACTGAGTGTTATTGGTACTGAAAGAAGCATGTAAGACTGAGTGTTATTGGTACTGAAAGAAGCATGTAAGACTGAGTGTTATTGGTACTGAAAGAAGCATGCAATACTGAGTGTTATTGGTACTGAAAGAAGCATGTAAGACTGAGTGTTATTGGTATTGAAAGAAGCGTGCAACACTGAGTGTTATTGGTACTGAAAGAAGCATGTAAGACTGAGTGTTATTGGTACTGAAAGAAGCATGTAAGACTGAGTGTTATTGGTACTGAAAGAAGCATGCAATACTGAGTGTTATTGGTACTGAAAGAAGCATGTAAGACTGAGTGTTATTGGTACTGAAAGGAGCATGTAAGACTGAGTGTTATTGGTACTGAAAGAAGCATGTAAGACTGAGTGTGATTGGTACTGAAAGAAGCATGTAAGACTGAGTGTGATTGGTACTGAAAGAAGCATGCAATACTGAGTGTTATTGGTACTGAAAGAAGCATGTAAGACTGAGTGTTATTGGTACTGAAAGAAGCATGTAAGACTGAGTGTGATTGGTACTGAAAGAAGCATGTAAGACTGAGTGTGATTGGTACTGAAAGAAGCATGCAATACTGAGTGTGATTGGTATTGAAAGAAGCGTGTAAGACTGAGTGTGATTGGTACTGAAAGAAGCATGCAATACTGAGTGTTATTGGTATTGAAAGAAGCGTGTAAGAATGAGTGTGATTGGTACTGAAAGAAGCATGCAATACTGAGTGTTATTGGTATTGAAAGAAGCGTGTAAGACTGAGTGTGATTGGTACTGAAAGAAGCATGCAATACTGAGTGTTATTGGTATTGAAAGAAGCGTGTAAGACTGAGTGTGATTGGTATTGAAAGAAGCATGCAATACTGAGTGTTATTGGTACTGAAAGAAGCGTGTAAGACTGAGTGTGATTGGTACTGAAAGAAGCATGTAAGACTGAGTGTGATTGGTACTGAAAGAAGCGTGTAAGACTGAGTGTGATTGGTATTGAAAGAAGCATGTAAGACTGAGTGTGATTGGTACTGAAAGAAGCATGTAAGACTGAGTGTTATTGGTACTGAAAGAAGCATGTAAGACTAAGTGTGATTGGTACTGAAAGAAGCATGCAATACTGAGTGTTATTGGTATTGAAAGAAGCGTGTAAGACTGAGTGTGATTGGTACTGAAAGAAGCATGCAATACTGAGTGTTATTGGTACTGAAAGAAGCGTGTAAGACTGAGTGTGATTGGTATTAAAAGAAGCATGCAATACTGAGTGTTATTGGTACTGAAAGAAGCATGCAATACTGAGTGTTATTGGTACTGAAAGAAGCGTGTAAGACTGAGTGTGATTGGTATTGAAAGAAGCATGCAATACTGAGTGTTATTGGTACTGAAAGAAGCGTGTAAGACTGAGTGTGATTGGTACTGAAAGAAGCATGTAAGACTGAGTGTGATTGGTACTGAAAGAAGCGTGTAAGACTGAGTGTGATTGGTACTGAAAGAAGCATGTAAGACTGAGTGTGATTGGTACTGAAAGAAGCGTGTAAGACTGAGTGTTATTGGTACTGAAAGAAGCATGCAATACTGAGTGTTATTGGTATTGAAAGAAGCATGTAAGACTTGAGTGTGATTGGTACTGAAAGAAGCATGTAAGACTGAGTGTGATTGGTACTGAAAGAAGCATGTAAGACTGAGTGTGATTGGTACTGAAAGAAGCATGTAAGACTGAGTGTGATTGGTACTGAAAGAAGCATGCAATA